>APFE031282417.1:12629-64086 GCA_000404065.3 Pinus taeda | reverse complement strand
TATCTATTATCCATCCCATTAATAGTTTTATCCCATAAATATTTTTTTCATCGGTGATAAGAGAGATTATGTTAGGTAATTTGCAATAATAAAGCTTAAGAGCAACAAGCTATCAATTAATATGTCTATAATACAAACATAATTTCAACTATGATAAATATGGAAAGTTTCATAATTACATAAAAATAGTGATAGAAATAACTGTAAATTTATAAAAATAAACAAGTCTAAAAAATCAAAATAGAAAATAGAAATCCATCATTTAATAAATTTTAAATATAAAACAAATAGAAGTACTACTACAAGAAAATACTCCTCTTCATTTATAAATAACCAATGTAGGTCTATCTCTCTCTAGCATCAAGAGAGATCAAATCTCTCTCTCTCTCTCCAAACCTCTTTAAGTGAAGAGATTTGATCCTCTCAACGTTTGATCACAGTTAAAATGGATCTAGGTGGCTTTAGTTATTAGCCTTTGAATAGGCTACATTGCAGAAAAATATCATGGACAAAAACCATGGGTTAGGAGTACCATGGGAAAAACCATGGGCAAGAAAAAACTATGCACTGGAGAATTTTATGTTTTTAATTTTTTTTCTTTGATTTGATTTTGTTTTATTTTGACTGAGTTAAAATGCCAAATATTATAACATATTCCCCAGGTGGAAAGGGTATCTTGGCACAAAAATCTAACAACCAAAAATATACTAAGAGGGACCTAGAATAAAATACCTAGATTATGACATTTCTTTTCAAGACTTCAAGGTCTCTCTCGCTTGTTTTAATTTATGAAAGAAAATTGATGAGAAAAAAACTAATAAATTAAATAAATATTAAATACAGAATCATGAAATCTAACAAAACCATGCGCAAAAACTAACAAATTAAATGAATATAAGGTAAAAAACCATGGAATATAACAAAACTATTGGCCATAACATTTTTTCAAAAGTTACTTTAACATAAGCAAATCTAGGGACTAAAGAGGAATGGTTTGGTAAGTTCTAACCATGGGTGATAACATTTTTTTAAAAGTTATTTTAATGAATGGTTTGGTATGTTATCACCACAAGTGATATTTATATATAATATTTAACTAAGTAGAAATTAAAAAAAAAATCACAATTTAATAATTTACTTCACTTATTTATATTGATCAACCACACTTGTTAATTGGAAACATTGACTCAGATAACAAATTTTAATGGATCCAACAGAACAAAATGAAAATTAATAAAAAATAACTAATATCAAGAAAGAATATCTAAATTTAACTATTAAAATTTAACATAAAAATAAATTTACTATACAAAACCATATTTTTTTCCCATGGAAAAATCACAATTTTATTCATAATTGAGTAAAATTACATGTTGTAGATGCTGAAACATCATATGCTTTATCAAAACTTGTCCCGCTGGAGACAAGATCTAAAAAGAAACTACCGTCTATCTATGCTTTCCTACCTTTCTTTTTTCCACTTTCTGCCAACCTTCATTGTTAGGTGTGGTTGTTAAAATAATCATTTGTGCTTCGCTTGTGACACTCGAGATCTCTTTTTCAAAATCTGAGCTTTCTGTGGAGTATGCTCGCTTGTTGCCTCCAATTTCTTACCCAGGGGTGCGATTCTGACATTGCTGCTGTGGATTGGTTGTCTTTGGATCTATTGCATATTCAATCTGATTTTCTCTATTCTGTAGGTTGTGTGGAATGATTTTTTTGTTGAGTTCTAGATTATTTCCTGGATATTCTGCTTCTTGAAGTATATTGGTGGTTTTTGTGTTTTTACCCTCTTCTATGTCATCTGCCCATGTGGCTGAAAACTGCCAGCCTTTCATCTTTGGTGGCTGTCTTCTTTTCCTATCTTTTTTGTTTTGTGGGCACGCACTCTGTAGATGACTAGTTTGACGACATATGTGGCATCAGAAGGCAGTGTTTTCATAATCAAGTGGCTGGGCCCATTGCTTTTCGTTGTGGAGTAAGAGGATGTGATATGGTAATCCTTGACTGAGATCAACCTCCACACAAATCCTAGCAAATGTATAGATATCCTTGGATAGGTGCTCATTGTTTGCTTTTAAGAATTTCCCCAAGGTGTTGCCGATGCCTTCTAATACTTTGAAGTGCCAAAAGTGCAGAGGTAAATTATATAATTTTACCCACACTGGCATTTTGGAAACCACCATGGTGTTTGGGTCAAATTCCGGGAACCAAGATGTCATAAAAAGGGCAGCATTACCCCAGAACCATGGTCCCTTGTTCAATGCATATTTCTTATCCTTTACTGCGTCGAATTTGACAATAAAAAACCCTTTTGAATAGAGATGGAGATCATAGTTTTCTGTCCATATGGAGTAAATCCATTAACAAAGGGCTTCTGGTTTGGGCCAAAAACCATTAAACCTGCATATCACTGCTTTAGATAAATAATCAGTATGTATTTCATTTACCTCGTGTACAACAATTGTTAATGCAGGGTTCTAAGTTGTCTGCTCGACGATGTAGGCCTCAGGGGTTGTAGTTTGCTGTTTTGTTTTCGCTTGAGATTCCATCTTCCCTTTTACTGCATCTTTGAAGGAAATAGGTCCTTTTGAGCTTGTGCCAGGATAGCCTTCGCAGAGTCTTGTGCTAAGACAGATGGTTGAATCATTGCCTATGTCATATTCTTTAGCTTGCACTCCTCCTGCAAAAACTTTTTACCTGGTGGTGGGATTCCAATCCTTTCTTGTATCCTTTGTTTGAGTATTTTTACCTCCTCCCATCTCCCTATCTTGATGCATACTTTGTTCCCTTCCATGGATTTGATAAAGAGGGTACTTTGTCTAACTTCGAGCATTTCAGGAGTAGTTTCTTCAGGCTCCAATGTTGGGGTATTTGCCTATTCCTACACCATCATCACATCTCTCTGTTGCCGGCTCTGATCTATGATATGAGGCTATGATCCAAGGCAGAGAGGAGACTTTTTGTGAGCATGCCTCTAGATCTGGGCTTGGTGTAGACTGTTTTGTTTGTTGAGCACCAGATCTACTTGTTCAGTGGTAGATTTGAGTTATATACACCCATTCTGCTTTCCATTCTAGTCTTCTTCTGGGCATTGGGCCTGTAGTTCAAGCCGGAGGGGTGTCTTGGCAGTTGCATGCCCCTAGATCTGAGCTGCGTGCTACGATCCAAGACATAACAGAGGCTTTTGGTGAACATTCTTCCTGATTTGGGTTTGATACAGGCTGTTCGGTTTGTTGTGTGCTAGATCTATTGGATCCTTGGCAGATCTGTGATTAGTATGCCCTTCCGTGGTGAGAGAGATCAATATAAGTCCTTGTAGAAGTCTTTTAGGGTCAGCGCTATTAGATTCTGATTTGTAGAGTTGGTATGTGTAGGACAAACAAATTGTCCCAAGCCTCAGATCCAATATTCTATTTGCCTGCAGATCTAGCATTGTCGTTGTCTCCGTTCCTCCTCTCGTCGTATTTGTTGCTCAGAGAAATCAGTTCAGCTGCGAATTGCTGGCGCTGTCGTGCTCTGGCCCACTCTGCGATGGGCTTAACCTCTTCGTTGTCATTGTTCCTAAGCATTGCCTCCTATCCTCCATGACCGAGGCGCAGTGCATATGCAGGCACTCGAGATTCCATGGTGGTCGCTAGGGTTCCTGAGTTCAGCCGCAGATCTCCCACTATACAAAACCATATATATGATGCATTTAAATATTTAATATAAAACATGATTACATATAATGATCATTTAATCAATGCAAATACAAATATGAGATAACCATTATACACTTTAACAATAATTATAGTAAATAATATATACTAGCCTAGATCCATCCTAATTTCGGATATACCAACACCCTAAAGGGATCAAATCTCTTTTATAAATTAGTAATGTATATAGATATTTTATAATATTTTATAATTTTAGTATTTAAATAATTTAGTTAATTTTAGTTTTCTATTATAATGGATTAAAGATAAAATTTTGAAAGTTTTCTCTTTAGATTTTGTCTTCAAACACATGTCGTAGTATTTATGGTTTTGCAAGTGGCAATAGTTTGAGACAACCCTCTATTTTTGGCTCTCTATCCAATGGAGATCAACTCAATCTCCACCATCTTGTTACCCAACCATGAAACAATAACCCAATAACTATGTGGAAAATGATACAATAGATCCCAAATTTGAGGTCCACTCATGTCACATCCAAGAATATATACAATGTATGTGGGATCATGTTCTCATTTGGAAAATGCAAAGGCTAAATCAAACTTGAATTTGGTGCCAAGTGTTTCTTCACTATTGTATTTGCCAGCCTAGAGGATCAAACATGGGTATTCAAGAATGGCTTATGTGAGAAATGGAAGCTTTGTTGATCACTATAAGTATTAAGGAATGGCCAATGTGAGTAGCTAAAGCTTATGAGAAACTACCTATGAACCATAGTATTAGAGAATGTTAATGATGAATGCTTGGTTTTATGTTTCATATTTTTCTTGTTTTCTCTCTCCTCGTTTCTTGAATGTGAAACAAATGCTTGGTTGTATGTTTCATATTTGTCTTTTTTCTCTCTCTCCTTGTTTCTTGAATGTGAAATCTCCAAACTCCGTTTCTTGTTTCATTGTCGTTTCTTGTTTCGTTTCCCCTTTCTGGTTTCTAGTAACATAGATTTCAAGCCCTTCCTTCTAGCTTTGGTTGAATTTCTGCATTGCTCTCAACTCCAAAAGCAAGTGATAGAAGGGATGGGTAGAAAGCTTGGTACCCGAGATAGAGTTAAAGAGGAAGAAACATTGAGTCAGACATTGCAAGATTCCTCTCGTGGGGTAAAAGTATCACAACAAGGCCACAATAAGCCCCCGAGAGAGAACGAAGATGCTACCGCATGCAGTGGTAACAATTAGAGTATGGTGCAGCGCCGTATATTAATGTTCACCAATGACATTATATTAGCAAAAATCTAAGCATGAAAATAGATTGAAACAAAAACAAAAGGGAAACCCTCACTAACTTGTTAGGTCCTTGCTCAATAATCGGGCAACACTTGGGTATGAAAAATCAGGGATCCCTTCTTCAAAGTCCCTATTTGCTTTTATAGATCTCTTCATATTGATGGATGGCTTCGACCCTTCTCGAATGGCCATTGGATGAGTGCTGGGCAGTTGCATTCGTTAAACTTCTTGGCATCTGTTTGAAATTTTTTTAATTTAAAACTTTTATACAGAACTTTGGCTTTCGCACTTTGTAATTTGGTGCATATGTTTTCCACTCATGCCACATTTGTTAAAATAAACTACATATTTCTTTTTTTTTTTATTACGTTTCTCAACTATGGCCGTGGATTTATCTTGGACAAGTAATGAAAATAAGATATGTTCCAGGGAATTGAACATATGTTTTTTCATCACTTGTATCGATATACTTTGACAGCACGGGCACGGAAACCCGAACCCATCGCTTCATTGCACTATGATGGATAGAGACTTTCCTAGCTGTTGAGCACAACACATAGCCCATATCATTTGAAGATATGCTGGTGTTATTATTTCACCTTGAGATGGATATATATATTTTTATTACAATAGGGAAACAACCGCTACATTACAATACATCAACTGTACTCAAAAGCAAAAACTATTTTTCCTGTACAACCACATTGAGAGTAATAAGTATCTTCCATGTGTCATCATAGAAACAGATTCCATTTTGCTAATTCATTGTATTTCTCATTCTATTGGCCGCCATTATTGTGCAAGTTTCTCCTGTCACTTTTTGCCTCCATGAAAGTTGATAAGAAAATGCTAAGACAATGCTAAATGTCAAATTTTAGCAGACATTCTGAAAACCTTTTTGATCCATTTTCTAACATGGTCCACAATATGCTTTGATAGTACTATGATGTATCTCTTCCAAAACTTGATTGTCTTTCATAGTTGGACAACTAATTTGATAAATGATCTCTTTAAATTTGTCTTGGACTCAAACGTTATTGGATGTTCTTGAAGATGGGCCAAATGTTCACCCAAAACGTCAAAACATATAAATAACAACACATAGTGTAATAGAAATATTCATCCTCATCCAATTATTAAATGTGGAAATATTTCTCTAAAAGCCTGGATTTCCCATACACTGGGGCTATTACTTATATAACCCCTGGTTTTAGTTTCTCTTGCATGTTTGGCGATTCAGATGGAATATGTCAAAATATAGAGTTCCTTAATGTCTTCACTCCAACTTCCTGGATGCCATCTCAAAGAAAGGCTCAAAGGATATTCCAAATATTATCTTTAGAGGTGGCCATTTTGACCCGAAAGGCTGAGTATCCATGCCATCAATCACACTCTTCTATGCATGCGTACATTACCAATAAATTTATCATCAATAAACATTGTTGCAAGACAATAATTGTTCAAATAAATTTCTGAGACGTTTTGGATATCTAAAGAGATTTCCTTATAAAGCTCAAGTTCAACAAAGCTCCAACATATGGATCATGAAACAATGGATCCTCACACTAATATAGTCACCATGGGATTGAGACAAAGATATAGAAATTGTAAACTCCCTCATGTAGATGAGATAGTGGTGTTGGAAACTCTCCACGTTAGAATTGACATTCTTACCCTATTCAAATGGTGTCCTTCCTCAATGTAAACAATTCTTCAATAATATGGCCACTCTCCCACATGTGTCACTTCTCCCAATCCTCACGCTTAATTGGCACACTGCACCTATGCATTTCATTCGAAAATGCGTATGTCCTGGGACTTTATATCCACTGTAGTGGGCCTTCATCCCGCTTCTATTACAAAGCAGACTTCTCAAGGTAGGGGAAATCACAACTCCCTGCCCTCTCTCATTTCAATGCAACACGAAAATCTTTTGTTGCTCTCTTTCCATTTCACAACAGTTCTTCAATCAAAAATCTCAATTTCAAGCCCTTCCTTCCAGCTTTGGTTGAATATTTTCATTTCTATCAATTCCAAAAGCAGGTGATAGAAAGGATGGGTAGAAGGCTTGGTACCCAAGTTAGAGTTAAAGAGGAAGAAACATTGAGTCAGACACTAGAAGATTCCTCTCGTGGGGTAAAAGGATCACAACAAAGGCACAGTAAGCCCCCGAGAGAGAAAGAAGAGGCTACTTCATGCAGTGATAACAATCAGAGTATGGTGCAACACTGTATATTAAGATACCATTATCATCCACTCAAGACTTCGATTGCTGAGGAGAGAGAAAATATTTTAAAAGCAGAATCTAGCAAATTTGAGGCTATAATTAGCAAAGTGGAAAGCTTGCACAATTTTTTTTAGGGACCTTGTGAGCAAGTTACAAATGCTGATACACTCTTTGATCTCACATCCACAATCCTCACTACTGTTAATAGATCACAAAACAATGATGGTGATACTCCAGTTGATTTTATTAGTAGTGATATTCTAAGAAACTATAGTGACCGGGCATATGGTAGCTGGTCTTTGGAGGGAAATGACGATCAAACCCAAATATCATGGAGAAATCTTGGGCTTTTAGCTGCTTCTATTTTCCAACATGTGGCAGGGATTTGCACTATGCTTGGACCAATGGATAATGAACCCAAGCAAAGGAGAGCTATAGTACACAGAAAATAGACGAACCCAATAGAAAGCACTCGACCTAAAGTAGTGAAAGAGTCCCCAGAAGATGAAAAATTGGAAACAAACAAAAATATGGCAAGCATATTTAACATTTTGCAAAAACAGAAGCAAGCTAGTTTAGAGAATTTGGTTCTAAATAGAATATCACTTTCCCAGACAGTAGACAACATCTTTGCGTTATCATTTCTAGTAAAGGATGGTAGAGTTGAAATAAATGTTGATGAAAATGGAAAACATTTTGTTGTCCCCAAAAGTGCTCCCAAAGCTACAAAAATGGCATTTGGAGAAGCTTGTTACAACCAATTTGTTTTTTGGTTTGATTTTAAAGACTAGAAGTTGATGATGGAAGCTGTTGAAAGTGGTGAGGAGTTGATGCCTCACAGAACCAATCCACTTATGGTTCCTTGTTCTGAGAAAGGCTGCAGAGACTCCTATCAGAGAGATTTCAAGAAACATGGGCAAAGTGGTACCTGCAACTCTTTAGGTGCAGGAGGATGAATGTGGAAGTGATGCTAGTGGTGGATGTCTTTAAAGACTAGCACCGAAGAAGCGAAATAAGTGTCTCCTATGACTTTTTCCGCTTTTTGGGGTGTTTTTTGTTGGAAACTATCTCTGTTTCTATTAGTGCACTTTAATTCATACAGGAAACTAATCTTTAATTTAAGAAATATGGTATATGAACAATGTTATCTTGTTCTCACAATTAGTTATAATTAAGTTTGCTGGTAGTGCAAACCCCCGGTCATGTAGTATACCCCTTTAGGCATGGTTCCAAGGCCTGGGCAGAAGACTGGCATCACGTAAAAGGAAATTGTTAATGTAAGATGTCAAGTTTGATCTGTTAAACCATGATTAGTCTCGTTGTGACATTATGTTGTAATTTTATGTTTGAAAAGTATTTTGAGATACCACACAAGAACAAAGTTCCCGATTGTGTAGTTGGTTTAATTTGAGAATACATAGAGATGAGAGTAGGGTAAGGCCAGGTGAAAATAGATGTAAATACAAAGGTTAAAAAACTAGCTAGTAGCCCTTACCATACCCAAACCCTTTTATTGGCACTACAGGGATAGAGAGATCCACCTAGAGGCGTGTGGAGAATAAGTAGGGATATGCATGCTCTGGATTGACTAATTGCTTCAGCCTACCTCAAGCAGGCGCAACTAGTAGATGGCAAGAGATTGGGAATATATATCTATTAAGTATGTGTATATGAAATTCAATATGTCCCCTTTTGATTTTCAAGGTGGGAGGAATGCAATGGAGAAAGGGAGATTGTATTTGTCCTCTATATCCCACCTATCAGGATACTAGGATAAGTCCCAATAATAAGAGTTGGGTTCAATCATAAGTATATGATTGTAAAAGGCCATCATCAACTTTATTAAGCTAAGTCATCCTTTAGTTGAGTTTCATCCTTTAGTTGAAGCTTCAAGCAAGATACTCAACCTCTTTTCAACCCTTCAGTCTTTCTGGAATAGCTACAGAACAACCCTATTCAACCCACGTTGAATGCCTCTTCTTGCTGTGATCTTAAACTTCAAACTTTAGCCCTTCTCCCTACAAGAGAACCCAAGAACAACACTCAAAACAACCTATCTTTCACACGTTGTACCTACAACAAAACATAAGACTTCCACATTGCTTCTAGGGATTCTTTCTTGTTGTCTTATGCATCCTTCTTGCAGTGGTTAGGGCCTTCCTTTGACTGTGTCTAGGGTCTCTTTGAGTGTTGCTTTAGACCTTCCTTGACTGCGGCTATATGCTTCTTCTTGATGGCTGATAAGGGCCTCCCTCTTGCTACGTATTAAGTCCTCCTTTGCTGTGGATAAGAACCTTCCTTTTGCTACGTATATGGCCTCTCTTGATTGTGTCTTTATGCCTCTCTTGACTGCATTTTAGGCCTCTCTCTAAACTGGATCTTAGGCCTCTATCTTGTTGTGGCTAAGCCTCCTTTTGACTGTGGTTAGGGATGCCTCTTACTGCAGCTAGGGCTTTCTTTTTTATTGTGTCTAGAGCTCCTTCAAGACTGCGTCTAGGTCTCCCTTCATGACTACAACTAGGGCTCCTTTGTGACCACAACTAGGGCTCGGACTATTGCAACTTGCTAGCCTCACACTACCTGGGGACTCCTGCATTGTAGCATTCTCTACTGCTTCATCTGCATCCGTCTCTACCCACATCCGCCAGTCCTACTACTCTCCGGGGCTCTCGTAGCAAGGTATAATACAAGAGGTTGGGTACCTCAAGTATCTGCCCCTCATCACTTGTAGTCCTCCTGAATACAACTTGATGTCTCCTCACCTCTTCTCTAGATGTACATGAGCACTCCTTGTAGTCCCTAGCATGCCCCGGGACACTACGACATGAGAACTAGTGTATTAACTATGCTAAAAGGTCACTTTCTTGTTAATTTGTCCATGAATATCTCTTCTACAAAGCAATATTTCTTAGCTTTGTTTATGTTAGTGGTTTGATAAGAACATTTCTACAGTCTCTTCACTGAATTTCTTAAAGTTTTTACATTTATGCTTTTTGACAAAAAAGGGCTAACATTTTACCCTAGCTAAGTAAGGATTCTTTAAATAACCTTCTAGCTTGGTTCCTTTTTGTTCCATATAAGCTTGGAAAAATGTCATTAATTTACATTGAACAATGTAAGAATATAGTCTTCTCCAAAAACAATCAAGCCAACTCTTTCATTTTGCAAATTACCTACCAATTCTGGACATATTCTTTGAAATTTCTATGCTGAAGGTGTTGGATTTAGGTAAGTGATACAGAATGCACACCTACAATTCTATTGTTCACCTATTAGAACAATGAAAATTATAGGCAAAATTGGAAGGGTTGGACATGAATGTTCCAACCATACTCTTATTGGCCTGCAATACATATATTCATAACAGATACCTACAATACTATTGTTCACCTATTCTGCTAGTGCATATTGTAGGCAAATTGTTAATGTTGGACTTCGTTGTCTCAAGTTCACACACCAGCGCTAAAGATGCAACATATTGTGTGCATCCTTAGATATGTTTGACATTGCAAGCTAACTGTTTAAATAAATGCATGTATAAAACTTCTATATTAGCAAAATAACCATCAATATTTTTTTCTAGCATTTTGGGCTGAATTAGTATGCTAAAAAGTGTCATTTCAATCTCTGGAAATTAGGATATATAAATGTGAGATATATACTCTACATCTTTGGGTTATCTCCTTTTCAAATCTGAGTTTTTTTAGGCTACATGTTAATTGTTTGAACTTTGAACTTTGAATAAATTCTTGAATGGACTTCATAAGGTAGTGGTACCATAAATTGTGTTATTTGAAAGATTTGACTTCCATATTTTCACAAAATACAATGTCCTCAATAAATACTTATATGTATAGATACTTATGTTTAGGATTATATATGTGTTGGAGCGGTTCCTTTATGTTTTACTACAATCCTGATGGTGACAAGCTTTAGCTGAATTTTTTCATCAATTGTTCATAGAATATGCAAAATATTTCATTGTCAAAGTGTGGAAAAAATTACATTTATCCTGATTTATTTTTTTATGGTTCATGACAAGATAATCATGTTGCAGGAATGAGGTATCCTACAGCCTGTTTCAATTTGTGGATATTTTATTTCCTCCCATTTTTTACAAGGATGTAGATTTGTTTTTATATTGATGGTTTTTGCATGTATCTTATCTAGCCCCAAATGCTCGTAATGGAGCGGATCTTGAGAAGCAGTCATGGAAACATACTATCAGAGGTTAATGTTACAATACCACTTCCACCTGGTATCAATTTTTTTTTAATGGTAAGTGACATAAAGAATAGTTATTTAACGACAGGGATGAAAGGGCAACCTCATGTCTTAGTTCTAAGTCATCTATTTGCATTTCTTAGCTCTAAGTCATTTGTTTTTGAGCTTTACCAGATCAATTATTGCACTAATCCAATATGCATGGTTTATATTTCTCACCCGATGTTATTTACTTGACATGGTTGATATAAAATTCAATTCTAGGCCACTTTTATTTTAAGTTAGAGATTTTATTGATTAAAAGGATGTTCATATTTTGATTGGTTTACTTGGAGCTTGATTTAAAAAAAAATTCTAAATTCCACGTGGATGTTATTTATTCAGGGTGAGCTCTTTGCACCAGTAAGTTCAAATGAGTCGTAGAACATAGGTATACAACAAGAACAACTTTGAACTTTGTTGTGTATCTGTTATTCTTTATATCATTGATGGATGGTTATTGATTATGTAGAACAGAGGATGGGAAGGTCCTGCCAATTCTCTTGAGAAAACAAAATAAAATGGAGTGGTAGAATTGTGTTTTAAAGGGTGAGCCAGAAATCAGTACTTGAAAGGTAGAACTTGAGAATGGCAAGCTATCTGATCTGGATCTAGAGACACAACAAACCGTGGAAAAAAATGATGGTATTGATGAGTCTTCCCAGAAAATAAGCTCTAATTGTTAGACCACTGCCCAAATTTCAGTTATCTGCAATGGAAATAGTGACTCTAGCTTTATTTGTATAAATAATGACTTTGGCCATTGTCTTATTAATTTCCTATGAATGATTTTGACTTTCAAACTCCAACTAGTTTGTTGTTAAATTAAGTAAAGCTTTGATGACAAAATTATAGTTTTCAAATCTCTTTTCTAAATCTATTTTCTTGAGAAAATTTGTCTTTTTAATTTAGGTACTATAGGTTGCTACTGTGTGAGATATGCTATGATATAATTTCTTAGATAAATAGACAAGAGTGTTGTACAACATAGTCTTTTTTAAAGCTAAAGAAATAGTATTTCCAAATACAAAGTTTATTAATTAAGAACATCTTTTAGACTTCTTTGCTAAGTTATGATTATATTTCGGTAGGGGATTTTGTGTATGCTGATATTGTGTTGTCTCTTTGGTTTTTGCCAGGTAACAATGGTTAATAAGGAATGTGTTCTTGAGTAGCAGGCACACATCTTATTCTACTATCAACAGGAAACTCCATGGTTTTCAGGCATGGAAACAAAAACATAGATGTTAGTGGGATGTCCAAGTCCGTGTTGGATGAATTTAATACTAGTGATGATTTTGATTCCTTGTCAGATAAAGAATGTCTTGAGTCAAATTCAAATAAACAGAAGCAACTCAAGAATGAAGGTGAAGCTATTGCTTTCTGTCCAAGTCAATTTCTTTTATTTGTTGGTTGTTGTCATGTTTTGAGTGTGGACTTGTGAAATTCCAAATTGCATGTTGGTTTATGTAAACAGGATATATATATATATATATATATATATATTATATATAATATATATTTTATCATATGTTGTTCAGGGTTTCCAGAGATTCGTGTTACATTTGCACAAAAGTTTAGATATCATTCAGATATCTAAACACCAAACAACAACAACATTGAGAGTTTTCTTTCACTCAACCTATAACATATTGCATCTGTCTTCATCAATGTTCTTCTTCCATATGTTATCAACTTATGACATTTCCTTTGTAATATTTGGTGGATTTTCTAGTTATAGGTCATTTATAGATTATAAATATCTTCAGATTTTCACTTCTAATTGAGTATTCAACTGAGCATATTGGTTCTACTATACATAATTATTTTTCCCTCCACCCACTTTTCATAACTTCCATAACCATTAGGTAGGGACCTGCAGCTTTGATGTTGCTTTGCTTGTTTAGTAAAATATTGTCAAGGCTTTAATTTATTGAAAGTTGTAGAATTTACAATTTATGAAGTTTCAAGGTATAATTTTAAAAGTCTAATTCTTTAAAGGGTGCTAGCTCAATGGAAGAGCACCTGATTTACAAGTAGGAGGTTGGTGGTTCGATTCCATTGTGCTCTGACATGATCCATATGGAATGAGCTTTTGACCATCACCAATGAGCTTTGGTGACATTTTCCAACTGTCACCAAAATATGAAATGGTGACGGTCAATGAACGCCACCATATATATGCATCAATAGTGACGAACCTCAAAGGTCTGTAACCATAAATCATTGTTGTTGATATGAAATGGTGACGATCGATGTCCGTCATTATAGTCATTATTCGTGACAGACCTTGAATGTCACCACAACATCTATACTTATGGCAATGCGGCTTTTGGTGAGGGTCAACGAACATCACCATATATATGCACCAATAGTGACGACCATGAAAGATCCATAACAATAAATTGTTGTTGTTCATATGAAATGGTGAAGGTCACTATCCGTCATTATAATCAATATTCGTGACAGACCTTTAATGTCACCATAACACCTATATTTTTGGTGATGCCACCTTTGGTGATGTTAAGTTTTTTGTGACGGAGGCTATGTTCTGTCACCATTGCTCATATGAAATGGTGACAGTTGTTAACTATCATTATAAATCATTATTGGTGACAGACTTTGAATGTTACTACAACACCTATACTTTTGGCGACGCCACCTTTGGTGACATTCAGTTTTTGGTGATGGAGGTTATGGTCCATCACCATTGCTCATATGAAATGGTGACGGTCACTATCCATCATTATAAATCATTATTGGTGACGAACTTTGAATGTCACTACAACACCTATACTTTTGGCGACGCCACTTTTCGTGATGTTCATTTTTTAGTGACGAAGGCTCTTTTGATTGTCACAAATGAGCTTATGGTGACATTTTTCGCCCCTCACCAATGTCCTTATTTCTTGTAGTGAAGGACTGTGCAGTCACTAATACTAGTGAATATGCATGCCCTATTTCAAGAGGTTGCACAAGTATTTTTCTCAAGGACTATGCAATGCTTGTTTATAAAGGTAAACGTTGATTAATTAGCTTTCAAGGAAGAGGCACGCTTACAAATGTATCAAAAGATAAGCATGTGTAAGCAAGTGGTTTTGATAGTTAAAACATCATAAGAAGACTTAAACACATAACAAATCATCAACCAACCATGAAGTGACTATGATCAAATTGGAAGAACATATCTTAAGATCACAAGGAGGTTCCAAAATTCAAGCGGAAGAAAATTTGTGGAGGGTGTTTGTCACAGAGACAACAACTGGTGACACATTGGAAGAACTCCAACTTATTTTTGAGAAAAAAGTCTTTGTCTTTCAGGAAGTATTGACTCACCGTGTGGACCAACTCAACTTATCCATTTATCCTAGTTATAACTATAGTCTCTCCCATCTCCTTTATCGACTAAGAAAATTTACAAGGCTTACCATTTCTTAATTGTTTCGATCCAAGATAAGGATAATATATATTCATGAGTTCAAGATGATGAAAGTTTTAGTTCCATATCTAGTGTTTATTTGCTCTAACAATCTTGTTCTGTAACTTGATAGAGTCACTTTAGGAAAACAAGTTTTGCTTCATTACCAGTGAGCCTATTCATTACCCCGATGAAGTTAATTGCTTCACCTCTCTATGCAAGAAGCCTTTCTCTTATTTCACCCCTTATTTTATTTTCAATATGCTCATTAGAATTTTAACGACATTTATATCGCTATGGTGGAAGAGGGATCTACACTTATTGAGAGTAAGAGATGTTATTCCTCTAGAGACTATTATATACCTCTAAAATTAATATGCTCGCTCTTAGTTTTCTCCTTTCCCTTCTCTAATTGATTGGATTGGTAAGAAAATCAAGATTCAATTATTATACCGAGTCGAGGAATGAAGATCCTAAAATAGATACAAGCATCATGGTTTTTCTTATAGCTTTCCATCCGGAACAAATCGTATTTTTTGTCTAGAAATCACTGAACTTAAATATATGTAAAACCAAAAAAAGAATGGGATTACAGACTAAATAAGAATTGTTAATTATCATAATTACCCTTTAAAATCTTTGCCACATTCTCTTTTGAGCTAAACAAGAGAAATTTTCATGCATGGTCTTATAAACGAAACAAAAAGGAAATTACATGAAAACAATATCAAAAGAACAAAGAAAATGGAAAAATGAACTGAAAAGAAACATGTGAGACAAAATCAAGAAAAAAACAAATGCAAAGACTAGCTAAGAAGCAAAATTAAAGTTCAATGTAATGAAAAAAAAAAACTAAAATGCAACTAGGCCTACTCCTAATCAAACTGACTAGAAGTTCGAGGCTAAGTGAAGTGAAATTTCTAATGTAGCTACCGAAGTTGCTCCCAACCTGCAAGTAGAAATATACAAGTGATTAAAAACAACACAAGGAAATGTGAAAAATTAAAGACAACAACTTGAATATCTTACACAAGAAATTGAAGGTCTTTCCTATCGGGAAAAATATGTGCCATAAAAATTAACTTTAACTAGCCTGTAATCATACCTTTTCGATCATAATAACAATGATACAAATATCAAAGGTTTCTTGTGAATGTACCTTCATTTGTGTTTTTTGTCTTAGCAAACATAAAGAAAGATTGAAACTTATTATTAGCGACAAAACTTGATAAGTAAGATGCCTCAATCCAACGATAGATTTGATCATGGTACCCAAAACAATCCTCTTGAAAACCTCGACCATTTTTAGAAGATGAATTTTCCAACAACCAAATTAGATTAAACTGAGAATATTGTGAGAGAAATTTGATCTAATCATGTTCATAAGGCTTGTCAAGGTCATGATAACCTAACATAACCATCAACAAAGGATGAAGTTCCTCAACTTCTTAACAAGTATCTAAACAGTGAGATGATAAACCATGAAGATCAATTGGTTAAACAAGAGCAATTGATGTAAAACAACTTTCATCAGATATACTAGTGGGAAAATGATTAGTTTCATGACATTTGCTAGACCTAGTGTTATGATTAGATGGATCAAATCGAACATAAGATTCTCAATCCTCGATTGGTTCCCTTTTTATTTGATTACAATCTAAACCAACATCATGAAAATTAGAAGCATTAAAATTGAACGCTAGTACAAAAAATACAGGAAACCAATCAAGATACAACAGATCACAATGTGTTGAATTAGATTCAACCTTTGTATAAACTCGAGACATTAAACTACCAAGATGAGGGATTTGATTCAGTAAATAACTCAAGCATTCACTAACACCTAAGAGGATATATTGTACCAAAAATAAAATGATTAGCATCACAATATTCACAAGAAATACTAGGAGTTGGTCATTCTCAGAGGTATCTGACAGATGTGAATCCTTCGGCTGATGAGAATCTTTGTCATGAGAATCAACTTATAGCTCAATTAATCCATGAAAGGTATACATTCCAATACTAGATTTGACACGAGATATTTGCATGATGATGGATTAACCAAATTAGAACCTCTATTTGATAAGAAATTGGATCTTGAAAGTAAGAGAAATTAACATGGAAACGATGAAAATATGTCAAGAAGGAGTTTATATCCAATGAAATAATGCAGAGAAAACAAGTATGTGAGAAAATAAAGATATGACATGACATTGTTCAGAGATCTCATCAGGATCAAAAGAACCTGACATAACCATCAATGAAAGTTGAAGTTCCTTAACTCCTCGACAAATCCCAGAACTTTAAAATGTTGAGTAATTACATTCTAAGACCTGACTCAGATCGCGAATTACACGTGGATAAATACTATCAGTTATAACAAGTTCACCATTATCCAAATGGAATCCAACCAAATCACTGGTTTGATCAGATTTTACAATCTTAGCAAACTGATTACTCAAGTCATAAGATTCTTCTGATTATATATCTAAGGATTTATAGATCGGAGGAATTTCATGAGCAACCTCAACTAAAGAATTATCCTTATGCAAGTCTGGAATTTGAAAAGCATGGGATGGATGCTCAAGGATTTGATTATTTTATTCTTTAACATGGATGACCTCACTGTCTTGTGTCGATTCAGAATTCAACTCATCGGATTGTGAATCAAAGAGAATGACACATTTCATCACAAGTTAATTCATTACAAGCAGTAGGACACAAAGGACAACGATATGAAGAAGATGCGTGAATACAATAATATTCTTTGACCAGATCAGATTCTATATTTTAACCTTTAAAATAGAGGCCTTCTTGAGAAATCAAGGAATTAGTCAATGCACCTAGGCACCCATCAACATATATATCAATAAAGTCATCAAAATGATGGTTTCTCAAGACTTTATATTGACTAAACATCTTGGTTTCAATTGATTGACCACCAAGATCACTAGATTCGAAATCAACCAAGAATGAAGGAACACCATCTTGATGTGGAGGATTTAGAAAGAGAGACAAGAGGTTAAAATAATCTTCACACTCCTGCCCCCCTACCTATGAAGTGTGACCACTGTGCACCTGATCAAAACTTGGACGAAAAAATTGAAAATAAAAAGTATCTAAAGAACTAACTAGTGGGGAAGATTGATCAAGTGCATCAAGGTACAAAGGGTCATGACATATAGATGTTAGAGGATGTTAGATTAAGGGACATTTTTCATCCTCTAACATCTATATGTTAGAGGATGACATATAGGTGGGATAAATGGATCATCAATTTGATTTTCAAATTTTCCAAATTCAACAATAACACTAGAGATTATCTTGTTTGGAAATGAAAAGGGAGGAGGACAAGGGACAAAAGGGGAAGTAGGTTCCTCGTTTGGAATTTTAAGTGTCTCGAGATGTTGGGTGCAACCCAACTTGGCCAATTTTTTGGACAAATTTTGTGAATAAATCCAAGTTTTGTGGAAGTGTGCAATAGAAAGGATGCCGCGAAGTACAAAGTGAACCATGTAGCAAAGTAGCGGGGCATGATGAATGTCAGACAACAAAGTCACTACCCAACATCGGGGCTTCGCAGTGAAGCGCCTTCCTTTTTGTAAAAGCATTAAAAAGTTGTTGGGTTTGGGCCATAGCCCCTTGTATTTCAAAAGCCATGGTATTGGGTCCATGGTAATGTAATGATGTAAATCCCTCATGTAATAGTATAGATAGGGATGAATAATAAAGAAGAAGGCATCAATAAAATTATGTATTGGATCAGATCTATGTTTATGTGATACTTTTGTGGTCTATACTTTGGAGGAAGGGCGAGGCTTATCGGCTATGTGCGGGGAGGCTTGGGTCTACAGTTGAGTGTGCAGATTGTCTGCAGCTTCGTGCACAGACACCATGCAACTATGTGTGCAGGGAAGCACTGTTTGTTGTATTGAATTCCAAATTATAAGAAATAGTTCTTGTGTACGTAGTCCCACATTGGGATGAACCATTGTAAAATCTATGTCTCAAGTGTTTATTTGATTATTATCTGCACTCTATTTTAATAGTGTATAGTTTATGAATGTTTATGTTATGCTTAAGAGATGAATGTAATTATGCGAAGTAATGTATAAGTGTGAAGTTGTTTATCAATGCGAAATTGTTTATAAGAGTAAAAGCATAAAAAGAAGACAACAATGCCATAGCGCAATATCCCTTAGGCTATAGAAACCTGGTTCTGCAAACTCCCATAATCACTTCGGGTGAGACTGCGATCTGCTTGCAGGTCATTACTGAGAGGGCTAATGGTTTAGGGTTTTGTTGGTGCACAACACACTTTGAACTTGGGTTGAGCCTGCCTAAGCCAACAAATGGTTCCATTGCCGGGACCAGGATCTGTTTGAGGGATATGTTTTGGCATCCATCAAAGAAAGAAATCCAAGAGTTGGTAGAAAAAAGGAACGTGAATTTCTAGATTAGGAGAATAGAAACCCTAAGCGTCATCTAAAAGGTGGTTGGAAAAGTATATCTTTAAAGATAAGTACAAAATATTATTTGGTTCATTTCACATTGAGATATACTAGTGGATCTCAAGATTGACGAAGAGAAAGAATTGTTTTAAAGGAGACGAACCTAAGCCTTGGACTCCAGAATTGATACAACATCTCAAGAACACATATAACAACATTTCAAAAGTTGTTGATTTCGCTGACATCATTTTTGGAGGATATATTACTGAGTTCACAGTAGAATTAATGGTGTCCTACAATGAACATGAAAAAAAAATTTCAAGGGACCGCAAGGTAAGTACTTGAGGTCTTTGAAATTCTCGATTAAAATGCTTTTGTGTGAAAAGGGAATTCTTCGAATGCAGTCATATTAGTAGATTATGTTTGGAAAAATATTTGAAGAAGAGACTGGAACAATGCGAAGTGGGAAAAGGTATAGAGTAGACATTGAGAAGATATCTCATGGCCAAGATCTGACGCTTTTCATAGAGACTGAATATAGCCCTCTGCTGAGTGAATTCGAAGGTGAAGGAAACCCCCCTGAGAACCCCGAAGGAACTCTGTAGTATTCACCCTTTCAGCATAAAAGTGCGTCGAAGCCTGAATCTAGCAAAATTCAGAAAAAATTTGGTCTTCCTGTCCCCCCTACTCCCCTCCCCTTATGAATCCACCTATCCCTCCCTCTCCCCCTCCCCCCCAAGAAGAACAATGGCTGATGATATTAAGTTGCAGATCTTTAAAGGAACTGGATCAAAGGATCTAGAGCTGTTCGGCGCAACCCAACTTGGTCCAGTTTTGGTCAAAGACTCCGCATTTTGAGGAGCGAAGCGTGTAGATCCCGTGAAGTTATATTTTCCACGCGATGTTTAGGGGCTTTGGGGTGGGTCGAAGTCCCTCATTTTGTAATGGGTATTGGGTGTTAGTTTATTGTTTTGTCAGATCCATGGTATGTGGACCACGGTCTTGTAGTAATGAAATCTATATACGGATATGTACTACTTTGTCGAGTAGAGAAAAAAAATCATAAATGAATCATTGATAATTTATGTCTTTAGCCTATATTTTTGGGTAGTAAGGAAAGGCTCCATAGCTAAGTGCACAGAGGCCTTGGAAGAGTCTGCAGCTGAGTGTGCAAACCACTTACATCTAGGTGCACAGGTCGAAGAAGTGTATGTATTGAAGATATATCTTAATAAAGAAGAATAAGTTTTGGCAAAGCCTTATGTATATGTACTCTTAATCTATGTTTATACATACTATTATGCATCCTTTTTAATGAATTATGCGAAAGAATACATGTGATATTGTTTCATGATATGTTTATGCAATAACTAAAAATCTATGAAGTAAATCATCAACGTGAAGTTATTTATGTATGTGAAGTTGTGGATAGGTATAGAACATAAGAAAACACATGGGTGCCACAATGCACATATCCCTTTGGCTATAGAAACCTAGTTCTACAATCTCCCATAATCACTCTAGGTGAGACTGCGATATGTTTGCAGGTCATTACCGAAAGGGCCAATGGTTGAGGGTTTTGTTGGTGCGCAATACACTTTGAACTTGGGTCTATGCCCTTTAAGACAACAAATGGTTCTATTTCCAGGACCGAGATTTGTTTGAGGGATATGTTTTTGCGTCTGTTGAAGGAGGAAATTCAAGAGTGGGTTGAACAAAAAGAGTGAGAATTTGAAATTCAGGAAAACAAAAATCTGCGATTGTCAACTAAAAGCTGGTTGTAGAAGTATATCTTCGAAGAGAAGTACAAAATATTCTTTGGTTCGTTTCACATTGAACTGTACAAGTGGGTATCAAATTTTTCTGAGCATAAGACTTGTTTTAAGGGAGACGAACCTAAGGAGTGGAATCCTACATTGATACAATGACTCATGAACATTTATAACAGGATCTCAAGAGCTGTTGATTTATGGATCGATAACATTTTGGGAGGATTTATTACTGAATTCACAATAGATATGATTGTATCTTATAATGAAGCTGAGCGAGGATTTTTCAAGGGTCCATGAGGTAAGTACCTAAACTCTTTGAAGTTGTGCATTAAAATTATTTTATGTGAAAAGGGCGCACTATAAATGCAGTCAGATTGATGTTTGGACGAAGAGCGAACAAGTTTGAACCAACATCTACATGAAGTGGGAAGTGATATAGAGTAGAGCACGGACCAAAGAAATTTATTGAGGCTGGCTATAGTCCCTTGTTAAGTGGGTCTGAGAGAAGAAAAAGGAAGTAAGTCCACAACCCTACGGTATCCCCCCTCCCATCTTGAAGGCATGTCGAAGTTAGGAGTTGAGAAAAATGAGGGCATCTTTGGGATTATCTGTCCATATACCCCCCATACCCCCTATCCACCTCCCCATAATTCCCCTAAACCACCTCCCCCTCCCCTCCCCCTAACCCCCTAAGAAAGAAAAATGGTCGATGACATTAATATACCTATCTTTAAAGGGCTTGGATGAGAGGATCCTGACCAATTATGGTTTGTAGCTGATGTAGTATGGAAAGCAAGATAGATCACTGACAAATATGTAAAGAAGGCATAGCTCGTCACGATTACTATGATGCCTTTTCTTTAGGTTAATTATATCCATGTCGATGAATAATCTAGTTGCTTCGTTGGATGATATTAAGAAAGTGTTGGTATCAGAATTCAAGAAGCCGAAGTTGGCTACTGAGTTCGTGTGGGAGTTGGATCAATGATTCAAGGTATTAATAGGGCACATAAGCTTTAACATACCCCTAGAATAACATAAATAATGGTTTATAGACATGTTACTACCATATATCAGGTTACCCTTGACGCAACAAAAGATCACGACTCAAGCATAAGAATTGGAAATTGCGATGAAGCTAGAAGCTTCACTGATTAGAGATACTCATGCAGGAGTACAATAGATTCAGAGTTAGCTAGCAATTTTAACCTTGGAATTGCAAGATCTCAAGAAAGGTAAATAAACCAGATCAGAAGTGTGGTGTACAAAATGCAAAGTAGAGGGCCATTATAGGATCAATGCCCGGTGTTCAGAGATTATTTTTCAAGTGGAGCACCCAATCTAGTGAACCCATGATTGAGTTTGTGGTGCGAGATTTGTATAATGAGAGGCCAACATCACTTTGAATATTGTTATTTATTATATAAGTACATACAAACCCTAAAGCAGTTTTTTTGCAATTTTTGTAAATTAGTGGGCCATGATGAGATAAATTGTCGAAGTTATGACTTGATGATGGAACACACTACTAATTCTTATAGACTACAAGCTGAAGGACATACACATGAAGAGCCAGGCCAACATGTTGGTCGAGGAGGTTTCCAAGGACGAGGACGAGGACGAGGACAAGGAGTTGGTCCAGGACATAGCCAAATTATCTGTTATAACTGTGGAAAGACTTGACACTTCACAAGAGACTATCAGAACCCTATGACAACCTGCAACTACTGTAAGTCTTTTGATCATGTGATAAAAAAATGTCTCGTCCTTCTCATGAAAATGCAACAGAAAAGGAACCAACCAACAACCCACAACAAATATTCAAATGATGACTACTGAGCCAAGGGATGATCAACTACACATCAAAATTGTAACAAGAAGTGGAGCTATGACTGGAAATGATAAAGCTGATGGGAGAAAGGAAGACGAATCTACATGGATAAAAACACTACTGAAAAATCCCTTACATTTGAGATTCACAAGGAAAAGCTAGTATTCATGGAGGTGAGGTGAAGCTTTAGGGATGATGGGGCTTCGACCTCTACTGTAAAGCCAATAAAGAAGAATAACTATGAGATAGTACCAGGTACAACACAAGATGTGGATCCAGATATTTTGAAGACTTTTCTACAACTTTCCATGAAGTTGTTAAGAAACCAGAAAGTTGAGGAGGGATTGCAGGAATTGATAGACTCTTGTGCTTCTAAGGAAGTACCACAAAGTGAGATGCATGTTATAAAGAACCTACATCAACATAAGAAGAGGACAGGGAAAGAAATGAGGCTTACTACATAGATTGGAGAATATGACCTGGATCAGGTTATCCTAGATCTAAGATCTGATGCCAACATCTTGTTGAAGCATGCTTGGGAATTGATGGGTAAGACGAAGTTTCAATGGTCACGGATCCAAATGAAAATGGAAAACCAACAGAAGATTGTTCCTCTAGGAAGGTTGTCAAGTATCGCGGTATACATTGAAGGAGTGCACACTACTACTGACTTTGAAGTGATCTAAATTGTGGATGATAGTAATCCCTATCTTGCGTTTCTAGGATTGGATTGGGCATTTTCTAACATGGATAGAATTAACCTAAAGAAAAGGAAAATGATATTTGAAAGAAACAATGTGAGAGTCATTATTACATTAGATTCATTAGAAGGAGTAAGGTATACTGAACCTATTAAAGGGGAGTACAACATAGACAACATCGACAAAATTTACCAGATAACAACAAAAGGATAAGAATGGATCAACCCTACTGCAGAGGGAAAATTGTGTTGGGATAAAGACAGTTCCTGCACTTTAGATTCGGTAGAAGAATTAGAAAACTGGAAAAATAGGTTACAGAAAGTGTCTACAAGGAGATGTGCAAGGATCACCAAAGCAGTGCATTGTATGACGACAAAGGTATGTGATTTACCTTTTTATGATGGTTTTAGTAATGTCGATACTTTCTTTAGAAATTATGAAATACCGGTGCCAGAATTTCAGAGGTTGTTATAGTATGGATCTAAACCTAAGAGCTACTCCTTCTAGATGGCGAGGTACACATAAGAAGAATATAGGAGATTGAAAATAATGCTGAAGGCTGACCTGGGTAAGGTTTGGCTAAGTAGAAATAGAACTGACAGATAAGTATAATGGTTTGGGCCCGAGGCTCTGTCTCTGGACCCACGAACCGAGGCTTTGTTAGGCTCGACTTTAGCTTGGACAACTGTGCCACTTGATGTATATTATGTAACTTTTATTTTTAATTGGAATAGAAGGACCTACGCTTACTTTAGCAAAAAAAAGGGTTGATTTCCGAATATAATTTCCTTCTGCATATTGTAATTTTTTAAGCACTGGAGCATCAATAGTACAAGGACCTTTCACATGATTCATGTGATGTACTAAATGGTGATGTGTCTCTTCTGTGTACTTGTTTAAACATTGTGTTTACTTTCTCTGTTATTCTAAATTTCTGAATTAATTAACAAAAATTATGATAAATAGGATTCCTTATCTAGAGTGCCCTATTTTCGCTGTTGTTAATTTTAATGTTTTCCACTGAAGTCAGATCAAGGAATTCTTAATTGCTCCTTGATTTCTACTGAACCTTACATTTTTGCTATTTCACCATCCATTTAATTTATGAAAAGATCCAGATAGTGCAACCTAGCTTGCCCTATGAGAATTCCTCTAAAAATTGATGCAATACTCTAGTTTAGTTTATAGACTCCATAGCCCAATGGAATTATAACACTTAAATCAACCAAATCTTTCAAAACAAAACAAACAGTTACAATAATAACTAGCCTAAAACTTACACTAAAACAAAGTTAAATTAAACAGAGAGATCCCTCTATGAAGTTGGCAGGGCTAGTTCCCAACTTCTAAAGTGGTTTTGATGTTGTCCTATGTGTTTACTCCCTCAACCTCAAAAATACAGAACGACAATGCACTGAACAAGAACATCCTAGCCCATCTTAGGGTGGCATATCTGTTGGATGTCTTACCTCTCTACTTGAGGGAAGTATATGTTTTTGTATTTACAGGCTGCAGATTTGTGGGGAGTTTTAGTGTCACACAGTGCTCTGGTTTCAGACCAATGACCAATCCAGTGACACCAACCATTGGAGAGTGCATTGTTCACCCCTCGGGAAAGTGGATACATAGATCGCTGGAAAATATGGGGTGACTTTTGGTTTTCTGGTGTATTATGTATCTTTTTTATCTACTGCAAAAAGAAGTCTCGGGGTGGAGGCAGCTGGGATGACCTTCCATTAACACATTCTCTAATAACTAGAAGAGAACTTTGGAGCCGCTTGATCCGAGGAGAGATTTTAGGATCCTATGAACGCACTCAACACTCACTTATAGAATTGTTTACTTGGATTCAGGGTTGAATTTTCTATATAAGAGGAGCTTTTGACTGGAAAGGAGTCGATGTTTTTTTCTTCACTGATACAACTATTTCTTTGGATTCGGGCTTGTTTTTGTGGGTACAGGTAGAGTATCCGACTAGAAGGAGATGAATTGAGCGATACTCATTGGGTACATGTAGAGTCATCATATGGGAAGAAGCTAGTGGTTTCTCACTGATACAGCTGTTGGGTTGGACTGGATAGTCTTGGACAACAGTTGTTGTATCTATTGCAACATCGATCCGGATTCCTAGGGACCTGGGAAAATCGGTACGCGAAATTAACCAGAGATCTCACCTTGACGAGCAGGGCTTTATTATTTACTACATCTTACTGACTAGTGGGTAGAGGGGGTTGAGGTCAACCCTCACCACCACAAGAATCCGTTGTGGGACTAGTATTAGGCACCTAATTGAGGAGGGCTAGACTTGCCTAGACATTGGAGGCGTGCCACGTGGAGGGAGTAGGGGGATCACCTACTACATTGCTGTTGTAGGACACTTAGTCTACCAGATGACAGACATGCAGGATGAAGGCTCACCATCTCCCAAGGCGTTGATAGGTGAAACAATCAAGGCAGAATGAGCAGCCATGTCTAACTTATTACAATATACAAAACTGTCTGAGAAGGAAATAAGCAAAGAGAATACTAGCTAGAGAAAGGAAGAAGGGAAATCTCGAGCAAGATCTGCTTCGAAGCTGAAAGAACACCTGTTACAAAGCACAGGTTGACAACATGTAACCATATTTCGAGGTATGGATGACAGATCATGCTATGGTCGATATTGTTCCGGAACCACTCAGGCCAACATGGAGGAATGGGCGTACAGATGGAGAGGGTATTGCAAAAAGGATCGACAGATTCTTAATATGTCAATCACTGTCCATCCTACTTCCAAATTTGGAATCTTCAATTCTCACAGACAACATACCAGACCACAAACCCATCATGTTGGACTGGAGTGGGGATTTGGATGTCAGATCCTTCCCCTTCAAATTTAATCTGAGGTGGCTTCAGATGAAGGAATTTGAGCTACAAGTGCATTTGGTTTGGCAGAGATGAATACTTCTGGGAACAAGCGACTACTTGAATACTATTGCAATCAAGCTCTCTCAGTTGAAAAAGGAAGCTCGAGTATGGATAGCGGGGAAGAAAAGAGACGAAGATCAGGCCATCAGGGAAATTGACGTTTCGATCAACAAGATGAATGATCCCGATGACCCATTGTTTTTCTCGGTTTTATAAAAGAATAAGATCATAGAATTAGAAGGAATCAAAAAAGAGGTTCTACTGCAGAAGGAGAAGGATATCTTAATGAAGAGCAGGGCGATTTGGGTACAAGTAGGAGATAAAAATTCATTTTTTTCCACAATCAATTTAATTACAGGAAGAACAATAACTTTATCAAAAGCATTCATAGGAAAGACAGGAACTTTATATCATCACAAGCCTCGCTAGAGGAGGAGGCTATGCACTATTTCTAGGCGCAATATGAGGAAATGGATCTAGAATACCACGCGCAGTTGGCTTTCATTTCCCATATGTCGAATTGGTTCTCGAAGGAGGAAAACGAACAACTGTGCAGGCTGGTCATAGAGGAGGAACTAGTTGACACCATGAAAGAAATGACAAAGGAGAAAATCCCAGGTCCGAACAGCTGGGGTGTGGAGTTATTTATACACTTTGTAGAATTGATGATACCTAATCTGTTGACAGCGATTGAGGAGTCAAGGATTAAAGGCCTTATTCCGGGGGCTATAAATTCCACCTTTATCGCTCTTATTCCAAAGAGGAAAAGGCCTCAAACATTTGTGGATTTTCCGGCAATATCACTTTGTAATACAGTGTAAGAACTTATTTCTAAAGTCATTGCTAGGCAGTTCAAGCCGATACTGTCAAACTTCATCTTGGAGGGGCAGTTTGGGTTCATCGAGGGAAGACAGATTCATGATGATATTGGTATTGCCTAGGAGGTTATGCATACCATCAAAACTAGGAACCTAAAGTCTTGTATGCTAAAGGTTGACTTGACGAAGACATACGACTGTGTTCACTGGGATTTCCTTAAATTGATTATGATCAAAGTGGGGTTGTCCATGCTAGTCATTGGGTGGATTATGGCGTGCATCAAGACCAAAAACTTTGCAGTTACTGTAAATGGAATCCCGTCCTAATTCTTGTCAGCCTACAGAGGGTTGAGGTGGGGGTGTGCCCTCTCGCTTATGTTATTCCTTATGTTAATTGACAGCCTAAGCAAGAAAGTGAGGGAAGCAAAAGAGGCGGGGGAAATCTTAGGTATCAAAGTGAGCAAAAGGATCACCATTACACACTTAATGTTCGTAGATGACCTCCTATTCAAAGGATCTGCTACCTTGGCTGAATGGACAACAATACACGGCATCATCACATCTTTTGGTAGAGCTTCGAGGTTGTACATGAATGGATCTAAGTCTTTCATCATCCACAATGGGAATGCTGATCTAGATATAGAGGAAATTATATTGCAATTAGATGTTGGGGTGCGACACTTGGATGAGGGTTGCACATATTTTGGTTTCAACCTGAAGCCCATCCATTATAACATCATGGACTAGGAATGGTTAGTAATAAGGTTCCAAAAGAAGCTGGATGGATCGACAAACCGATGGTTGTCTATGGGAGGTAGGATGATAATGTTGAAAGTTGTTCTACAAAACCTTGCGGTATATTGGATGCACCTCTTCCAACTCCCAAGGAAGATCATCAAAAAGATCCAATCTATTTGGGCCAATTCATTTGGAATGGGAAATTATCGCGAGAGAAGTATCATCTTGTTAAATGGTCACAAATAGCTAGACCCATTGAGGAAGGGGGATGGGACATCATTGATCCAGTTGCCTTCAATAGTGCCCTGATCATAAAGAACATGTGGAGGTAAGTTTCTGGATCAGGAATTTGGTCTAGGATCATTACTGATAAGTACATGTATGGACAATATTTCACGAAGTGGATTTCGGGAGGGGCCAAGAAGACGACTAACTCTTCACACCTTTGGAGGAGTATGGTGAAAAACATCCAGTGGATGATGGGATCAGTTCGGTGGGAGGTAGGAGATGGGACAGTTATCAAGATCGGACTGAATGCCATTAAAGGTATGGGAGGGAATCAAACTCTATCATTTGGTATTCTCAATTTACTGCATAATAGAGGACTGACTTTCCTAAATCAGATCTATAAGTTTGATGCATTGTGTATAGATCGCCAATCATGGAAAAGTGCCAGGGACATTCAACTATCGGAGGGGGATGTCAGCGAATGGGAAGGCTATATCACCAACCTGAGAAATGCGGGCATCTCTCTAAATGATCAGCATGACCACATGTCATTGGGGGGGGGGGGCGGGGGGATGGAGAGGGGATTGAAAAAGGGGAATCCTTTCGTAAAAGAGATATATAACAACATCCCTAGGGAGGCATTATTACAACAGGGAGACTCTTGGATTCAGAAAATTTGGAAAAGGAATATCCCCAACAAAATAAAGTGTTTCAATTGGTTGGCTATAAAGGACATAGTATTGACATGGAATAACTTACTAAATAGAGGATTGATAGGGCCGAGGATATGCCTCCTCTGTAAGGTAAGTAGTGAAGACAATGCACATTTATTTATGCATTTCGCATATGTGATGGTTGTTTGGGAAGGAGTAATGGACTCATTTGGCATCATGCCAATGGGGCAATTCACTACATTAAGAAGCTACAAAAGGAAGTGGTTTAAAACTCATGACAAATTTCGTTTTCTCCCTCTATACCTCATATGGATCATTTCGAGGAGAAGAAATGCACTCATATTTGATAGCATGAATCCGACTGTTAGGGAGGACGTAATCAAAACAATGAGATATTTCTTGGAGATAGGACTAGCCCAAATGCAAGCAAACACAGAAGAATCATCTGGGAAAACATATGGCATACACTCCCAGTGGGATTCTTCGATGGTGCTTGCAGTGGGCAGAAATGTGGATGTGGGGTTTACATAGTCACAGGGCCACGAAGAAGCTATCATTTTTGGTGGGAAGGAGGAGAGGGAATGAATAGTAAGGTGAGATTGTGGAACTATGGGGAGTGTTGATAGCAGGGAAATGGTTGGGATTGGAGAACCTACAAGTCTATGGGGATGCAAAAGGCATTATCAATTGGGCAAGGGTCTGAATAATTTCAACCCTCCGATCTTGAACAATTGGATGAAGCGCATCAAGACTATGGTGAGCACATATCAACTCATCAACATCAATCACATATATAGAGAATAGAACTGGATTGCAGATTTACTGTCCAAAAGAGGTATTGGGAAAGATCCTGGTAAGTTTTTTTTTTTTTTTTTTTTTTCACAACACTTGAACATGGGGTTAAGGTAAATGCTGGAAATATCAACTTCTCAAAGAGTTAGATGCCAATGCCAATGTCGTGGTAAGAAGGACAAAAGGGATTTTAGATACTGTAAGAAGATGAACACATTTTGAGTTTTCTTTTTATCATAAAAGTTTTTGGAACTAAGTATGTTGGATAGTGAACTAAGGAGGTTAGGATTATAGAACTAGAAGTTAAGACTAGTAGGAAAGATACCTCACTATTTTTTTTGGGAGGTAATGAATGCTGAAAAAGCAAGCTGTAATCAAGAAGTATGTCATATGTACTATCTGTTTTTTATCAATACAGGAGCGTTTTTTATTTAAGAAAAAAATACTCATTCATAATATCGAAAGTCTGCATGTTTTCATTGCATCTCATGTTTTGAGACTCTCTTAGCCTTAATCAATGAAGAAGCAAGCATGTTTTAGGTTTACTTGCTTCAAAGGAAATTATATAGTTGTATGTTTAATTTTGAGCTCGCAAAATTCAAGGCTCCAACCTAAATCTGGGCTTACCAGGGATCCATGTTAGCATCAGGGCTTGGGGGCTTGCGCCAAGCACTTTGAGGAGTTTTGCCTAATTTTACAGCTGAATTTCTAGAGGTAAGTAGTGAGGATAATGCACATTTATTTCTGCATTTCCCATATGTGATGGTTGTTTGGGAAGGAGTAATGGACTCATTTGGCATCATGCCAATGGGGCAATTCACTACATTATAAAGCTGCAAAAGGAAGTGGTTTAAAACTCATGACAAATATCGTTTTCTCCCTCTATACCTCATATGGATCATTTCGAGGAGAAGAAATGCACTCATATTTGATAGCATGAATCCGACTGTTAGGGAGGACGTAATCAAAACAGTGACATATTTCTTGGAGATAGGACTAGCCCAAATTGCAAGCAAACACAGAAGAATCATCTAGGAAAACATATGGCATACACTCCCAGTGGGATTCTTCGATGGTGCTTGCAGTGGGCAGAAATGTAGATGTGGGGTTTACATAGTCACAGAGTCGCGAAGAAGCTATCATTTTTGGTGGGAAGGAGGACAGGGAATGAATAGTAAGGCGAGATTGTGGAAATATGGGGAGTGTTGATAGCAGGGAAATGGTTGGGATTGGAGAACCTACAGGTCTATGGGGATGCAAAAGGCATTATCAACTGGGCAAGGGTCTGAATAATTTCAACCCTCCGATCTTGAACAATTGGATGAAGCGCATCAAGACTATGGTGAGCACATATCAACTCATCAACATCAATCACATATATAGAGAAGAGAACTGGACTGCAGATTTACTGTCCAAAAGAGGTATTGGGAAAGATCCTGGTAAGTTTTTTTTTTTTTTTTTTACAGCACTTGAACATGGGGTTAAGATAAATGCTGGAAGTATCAACTTCTCAAAGAGTTAAACGCCAATGTCGTGGTAAGAAGGACAAAAGGGATTTTAGACACTGTAAGAAGATGAACACATTTTGAGTTTTCTTTTTATCATACAAGTTTTTGGAACTAAGTATGTTGGGTATGAACTAAGGAGAAGACTAGCCGGAAAGAGACCTCACTGTTTTTGGGAGGTAATGAATGCTGAAGAAGCACGCTGTAATCAATATGCATGTCATATGTACTATCTGTTTTTTATCAATACAGGAGCGTTTTTTTTATTTAAGAAAAAAATACTCATTCATAATATCGAAATTCTGCATGTTTTCATTGCATCTCAGGTTTTGAGACTCTCTCAGGCTTAATCAATGAAGAAGCAAGCATGTTTTAGGTTTACTTGTTTCAAAGGAATTTATATAGTTGTATGCTTAATTTTGAGCTCGCAAAGTTCAGGGCTCCATCCTAAATCTGGGCTTACCAGGGATCCATGTTAGCATCAGGGCTTGGGGGCTTGCGCCAGGCACTTTGAGGAGTTTTGCCTGATTTTGCAGCTGAATATGCTGGAAATTCAAGAAATTAAAAAGAGCAGATCGAATTCTGATGATGCATTTAAGTGCTAAACAGGGACGAAGATGGAAGTGGAAGTGCAAGTGCAAGTGCAGAGGATCTAAATTCCTTCTCTCCTCCTGCACCGCTAGTGCCAACAACAACAACAGTGGAAGATGTTTCCTAATTTCAAGTTCCACGGTATATGTTTTGACTCTGGTTTGATGCTCGCATCCAGATCCCCAGCCGCGTCCTTCAATCAGGCAAGTGCTGCAGGTTCTTATTAATCCCAATAAACAGATGATGTCGCTTCTTTCTACAAGGCCTATGGCTATCTATGTAGTTTTGCCACCCGCAACTGGACTTGATACTCGCTCAGCTTCTACCAGCTGTGCCTTCAGTGCGGGGCATCCATTACAGCTTCCACTTTACATTATGGCAGATAGATGTGAAACCCACAAGAAAAATACGGCACAATTGAGTGGAGTTTAGTTATGTACATATTGTGGGAATTACAATCAATGTTTGTAACTGTGTATGAGCAAACAAGTTAATTGTTAATGATTATTTTTAATCGAAAGTATGCATCATCTTGACCAGAACATATCAGAAAGTTATTTTCATGTCATATTCAAAGTGGTCCAATGACATTTACTTCAACGTTTTGATTTTTGATGAGAAAATCTCTTAGTCCAGCATAAATGATATCTAAAAATAGTGTGAGTTTATCTACAACATGTTCATGGATGTAACAGATCAAGGAATTTATCAATACTTTCCACATTTTGAAATGGTTTTTCTATGGACATAAATATGATGTCCTTTCGTTGTAAACAGTGTAGCCAGATCTATAATTAATTGAAGAGATGAATAGTTTTCGAGTTTGTATGTGTTGTTTTATATAACTATTTTCTTTTAAGTTTGTTGTATTTTTTATATTAAAATTACACAAAGGTTAAGTAAATTGAATCTTAGTTGATAATTACCTAGGTTGGTTTTTGAGGGCAAACAATTTTATTATTATTATTTGTTTATGGTATTATGAGATTTTATTATTATTATTTGTTTATGGTATTATGAGATGTGTTTTGTTTTTTTTGTTAAATAAGTGAATATATTATTCTAACTAAATAAACTAAACTCTATATGCACAATATTCATTTATGTTAAAAATAGTGATATGACATGCCACTCACTGCCACCACATAACTCTTGTTTTTATATAAAAATTGAATTGGAAAAAAAATGTTAATTTGTAAAAGATATATATATATATATATATATATATATATATATATATATATATATATAAATTGAGAAGAAAAAACTCATTTATGTCGATATGTCTCTTCGTAATATTAAACACACTTAGATTTATTTCATAATGTAAATCTTTTAATTTAAAAAAACACTTATTTTATTATCAATTATAAATAAAATATTTTTTAATTTCAACTATAATTAAAATATTTAAAAGAATGTTTAAGTAAATATTTCATATCAATTTTAAGGGGTAGTAGGAGTAAAAGGGGCCATGATAGACCTAATAAAACTAAGAAATTTAAAAAAATGTATTTAAGTAAATATTTCATATCAACTTTAAGGGGTAGTAGGAGCAAAAGGGGTCATGATAGACCATATAGAATTAAGAAATTTAAGTCTCTTGGAGATTAGGACATAACATCAGTAATTAGGCCGAATTTCTAGCTGTATTCAGGGGCCTAAGACTCGCAAGCTCTTAATAGGTTAATAAATTAATGGTGTTAAGGGATTCATGAGGTTGTTGTCAAGGCATTTCCAAAATGTAAGAAGGATAGGCATTTGACAATGGATCTAAACATTTCAGGAATATAATAAGAGATATTACATTTTAAAGAAATTAAATTCTTTCAAATCCTCAAAGAACACAATGGCGGGGATGATAAATTAGCAAAGGTTACATCCCTTTTCACATCCATTGAAAACTAGGAAGATCAATTTTTTTTTTTTTTTGTGTAAATCAGATAGTTATATTATATAACAAGATAAAGTACAAAAATTCTGCTAATGCAGATGGACTTATGTGAGAGATTAACTAACAGTACTGAACAAACTGAACTACCAATGGCACACCACGCAGGGCGGCAGTACCCAACATTATTCGCATAGACCCTGAGGGCCGTTACATAGTAAACCGAGACAGTGACATAGTGAAAACCAGAGAAAGCCAAAATGACTAGAAGGCTTAGAACAGAGGACAAAAAGCAGAGGCCGAGTTTAGATGTGCTTGCCCATCAGACTGATGGAATCGAGGCCCATTTGAGCAGCATGGGAATTAGCTCTGGCTTGCATGTCACTGAGAATATTGTCGTCCTGCTCCGGTGCATTTGCGTTCGAAGTCTGAGTAGAACAGGGTCCCTGGTTGATGGTATCTTTAAGCAGTCTGCAGAGGAGAGTGAGCTTGCGGTTCACGACTTGAATGGCATCCTGGACTCTGCTTATGCGGCCGTCCAGAGAGTTGTTGTAATCCATGATTTTAGCCATTTGCGCGTCAGTCAAGTTCACCTCTGCGATGAACTTTGGCCTCTCCTTTTCCATGGCTTCCAACGCTTTGGCTATCAGTGTTTTGGTCCGCCAACTTTCCGCTCTTGTGCGCACGTACTGTGTAGCCCTTTTGGCTGGGGTTCCTGGATCATGCAGCCAGTTAACCTCTGCCGCGATCTCCTCCTCGGTTCGACCTTCTTCATCCTGTTTAACCTTATTCTCCAGTTCCTCCACTTTGCGCTTATACTTGGTCATGGCTCTAGTTTCGTACCCTTTCTTTGCTTCATGCAGGTCCTGAATTGTTGCTGCGTTGCGGCTTCCACTCCCATCCATGACTTCCCTGTTGTGCTTGCCCTTACTACACCGATTATCTATGGCAATATTGTTATCACCCTTCACAAGAGCTGAAGTGATTTGAATTGGGTTGCGATGTCTTGCTTTATAGCGTTTGCGATTGTGAGATTGCCTGCAGGTAATGGCTGTCCCATTTAAGTTTCGGGTACTGCTGCCATAATTAGAAAATCGGTTCGCACAGATGAGACCAAGGTAGGCAGAAACTGAGAGGAGGTGGCTGCTTATGCTTTGATTGCCTTGATGCCAAGTAAGCTGTACGAGGGAAGGATGATGACGGTAATTGGAAGTTGAGGAGGTACTCTGTATATTAACCTGCTGATTTCCTCTGTTCCGAATGTCCAGATCCTTATCTGCATAAAGGTTTGTATTAAATGTACTAGGAGCTTTACCACGCCTAATCCTGCCCGAGGTGACGGATTGGCTGGTACTACTACAGTCATTTTGATCGCCTGAACCGTAACTATCGATGCCTGTGCTGACATGCCGCCGCCGGGTAGTGCCCTGTCCTTTACACCCTGTCATACCATCACTGAGGTTATGATTAGTGCTGATGCCGATGTGTTCCATCTCCCGGTGCCTGGTGCTGGGGCCGTCATCCCTTATGAGTAGTCGACGTGGAAATTGTCCTTTTCCGCCAGCTGTTCGCATTTCACCTTGAGAGTGGGGCAGTTCACGTCCTGCCAACAACTGTTTGTGATGAGGTGCGGGGTGTCAGCTCCGTGGTTTGCCAGGAAATCGGCCAAACCATTTGCTTTTCTCCTGATAGATTGGAAAACAGTGCCTTTTAGATCTCCTATCAATTCTGCTATGCTTTCGGTTGCCTTCGCCAGTCTCCAGTGCTTGGTGACTTTGCTGGTTTGAGTTCCTGCTTGGATGCGCTTAGCCGCTGAGATTGCTAGAGAGGAATCTCCTTCTACTATGAAATTGCCCTGTCTGCGGGACCTGAGAATCCTTAAACCTTGCTCCATTGCTGCAAATTCCGCTTCATTGTTCGTACATTCCCCCAACGATCTGCAGAAAATGTGGACTATGTCTCCTTTGTGATTACGTATGACTCCGCCAATACCTGCAATGCCCGGGTTCCCCCTCGAAGCGCCATCAAAGTTCAGCTTGAGACAGGCTTCAGGAGGTGGTTGCCAACTGTGGATTTGAGATGAGGTGCGGGCGTTATGACCTCCGGGGAGGCAACTACTGAAGGCTTCCAGTTGAAAAGTCTTTAAGATACGTAAGTCTTTTCCCGTAGGTTTATCCGTTGGGTCGAATTTGCATTTTGTCTGAACCAGCTGTCTGACGTTAATTAAAATGGATTCTTTGGCACATTCAATACTTCGAGTTTCTTGTGTGAAGACCCGCCTGTTCCTTTCTTTCCATATGGTCCAAGTAACAAAACCTGGGATACATTTCCAAATGCTGCTTACACTGTTCATGCGAGAGAAATGTTTCCTCCAGTTGGTAATCGTCTCCTGAATGGAGTCTCTGTTTCTATCTGTGTCTTCCAGGATAGCTTCCATCCATAGCCATAGCTGTGACGCCCATTCACAGGAGTTGAAGAGGTGATTCATCGTTTCCTCCTCCTGTAGACACATGTGGCATTTTGAAGGTCCCTGAAATCCTTTTTTCCGTAAGTTCTCCCAAGTTAGAGTTTTCTTCTGCATAAGAAGCCAGAGGAAGGTACGAATTTTTGGCCATTGAAAGTTATCCCAGACTTTATCGGCCCAAGGAACTATGTCAGGATGCTCTACCTGTTCGATTACGCTTCTTGCTTCTTTAAGAGAGAATTCCCCGTTGCCTTTCGGTCCCCACCTGAGCTTGTCATCCTCAGCAGCAATTCTAATCTTCCTTTTGTGAATTTGTTGGTTAAGATCCTGGATAACATGTTGAGGCATACCATACTGGTCAAGATTGAAAGTTTTCCATTCTCTCCACTCCGGGTCTTCACTGGAAGAGTTCCAGTAGTGGTTGACTCTGTTGTGGCCCTCTGATTGGTAGGCTAACATTAGGGGTAGGAGAGCAGGAGATTCTAATTTAGGGGTTTGCTGCCAAGCATCTTCCCAGAAGAGAGCTTGAGTGCCATTGCGAATTTCCCAGAAGCAGTAATCCTGGATAATGCTTTTATTAGCTTGGGCGTGATTCCAAATGGGGGATCCATTGGGGTTATCCTGCAATCTTATGAGTTCCAGATTACTGCTGGTCGGTCTGTATTTCTCCTTCCAGTGATTAGCCCATGGGAGGTTAGTGCTTGAAATCCATTTCCACCAGATTTTGGCACCACAAACTCTGTTGGTGATAGAGGGATCAACCAGATTTAGGCCTCCCCTGTTCTTTGGTCTACAGAGTTTTTTCCAAGCCACCAGCGACCATTTCTTCTTTTCACTATTGCCACTCCAAAGGAAGGCACGTTGAATGCATCTTATTTGATCTAGGACTCCCTTTGGAGCGGGAAGGATAGAAAGCATGTACTGTGGAATGGCTTGGAGGATAGCTTTTGTGAGCACCAATCTGCCTGCAAAATTTAGAGCTCTGTTAGTCCAGTGTTTGCATCTCCTTTCCATGTTGGCCAGGATTTTCTCCCAATGAGCCTTCTGCCAAGGTTTGAGGGTGAGGGGGGCACCAAGATATCTGGAGGGTAAGGAGCCTATTCTGAACCCCAACAGTCTGGAGAGATGAGATTGAACCGCGTGGTGAGTATTGAAAAAAAAGATGGTAGATTTGGAGAAGTTAATCTCCATACCCGAGGCTTTGCTGAAGAGGTGGAGAATGTCCTTGTACGCAATAGCTTCTTTCACTGTGGGGGTGCCATGAAGCATTGTGTCATCCACGAATTGCTGGTGCGTGGTGGCCGGGCAGGACCTGATGGGCTGTAAACCTCTGATCTGGCCTTCATCTTTTTTCTTGATAATTAATCGGCTTAGGCCTTCCATAAGAATGACAAACAGGAAGGGGGAGAGAGGATCCCCTTGCCTTATGCCTCTTGTAGGCCTGAAGGGCATGGAGGGAGTGCCATTGACTAGAATCGAATATCTTGTTGATTTGATAAGCTCTAAAACCCATTTGATCCAGGGCTGACTGAAGCCAAAAGCTTTTAAAATAGCTTCTAGGTATGTCCAACTTACTTTATCATATGCTTTGGACAGGTCCAACTGCATGAGCATACCCGGTACTTTCCTTGAATGGAGAGAATGTATCATTTCCTGGGCGAGCAAAATGTTGTCCAGAATCTGCCTCCCTTCCACATAACCGGATTGTTCCTGAGAGATGATGCCCGGGAGTATCATCTTGAGCCTGTTGGCGATGACTTTAGATATGATTTTGTAAATGACATTGCAGAGGGCAATAGGTCGGAATTTTTCCGGGGTATTGGCCTCCTCTACTTTGGGGACAAGAGCTATAAAGGTTGAATTTAAAGATTTAAGGATAGTTTTAGATCTTCTAGAGTCCTCCACAATTTCCCAAATATCGTTCTTGACAATTTCCCAGCATACTTTGTAGAAATTGATGGTGAATCCATCTGGACCCGGCGCTTTGTCATTAGGCATGCTCCTAACTGCATCCTCCACCTCTTCCATAGTGATCTTTTTCCTTAGGGACCAGTTCTGCTCCTCTGTAATTAAGCGAGGAATGGCATTAGTTATTTCCTGGATGGCTGCCTCCCTGTTGACATTTGGTTCCTGTGCTATGTTACTGAAGTGATTTGAAAGTAGCACCGAAATGTCGTTGTGATTTCTGAGGATTCCTCCTTCATCGTTCTTTAGTTCTAGGATCTTGTTGGCATTCCTGTAATCTATTGCCGACCTGTGAAAATTTTTTGTGTTTTGCTCTCCTTCCTTTAACCATAGCACCCGGGATTTCTGTTTCCATAATGTTTCTTCCTGCTTGCATCGGGTGTGCCATTGCTGAGTTAACTCTTTCTCTTGTTCACTGGAGTTCTCATCTCTCCTGCCTGCTATCCCTTCTTTGTGAATTTGTTCCAGTTTTTGCTCTATGGTTGCTTTTTCCTGAAAGATGTTCCCAAAAACTGTATGGTTCCAATCTTTTAATTTCAGTTTTATGTTTTTGAGACGATTTTGCAGATTAAACATCTTGGATCCTTCTTCAACTAAGGGTTCCGCCCACCATTTTTCCACCATGGTAAGAAAGTTGGGGTGTTCAATCCAGAACTTCTCGAATCTGAAGGGTTTGTTCCTGGGGGGTCCTGGAACTTCGATGACAAGGGAGATCGGCCAGTGGTCGGATCCTCCACTGGGAAGAATGCTTGACTCCAGGTTTCTTCCATCTAGTAATAGATTCTCTGAAACGAGAAAGCGGTCCAGTCTTGAGGAGATTAAATTTTCTCCACCCCTCCTATTGTTCCAGGTAAAGCTACCTTGCTTTGGGTATACATCTACTAAATTTGCATTGTCGATGAATTCTTTAAATTGTTCCCCATCCCGATTGAGCTTTCGGAGCCCCCCTTTTTTCTCCATGAGGGAGGTGATCATATTGAAGTCTCCTCCCAAGATACAATGTGCTCTAGGGTGTCTTTCCATAAGTTTCTTCAAGGAGTCTAGGAAAACAAGTTTATCTTCTAACCTCTGAGGACTGTAAATATTAATGCAGAGGAAAGAGTAAGAATTACCGATAAGAAGCATCTCCATGGCCAGGTAGTTCTTGCTTGCTTCTGCTGCGACTCGCTGGTATCTCCTGGTGTCCCAAAAAGTTGCTAAGCCTCCCTCACGTCCTTTGCTCTCTATTTCTAAAACCTCAAAGTTTTTTCCTAGTTTGAGTCGTAATTTTTCAGTGAGGACTTTGTTGCACTTAGTCTCTTGTAAAAACAACATATTAGGATTATTTTTCTCCATCTGTCTTTTTAGCAGTCTTTGTTTGCTTTGACTATTCATGCCTCTTGCGTTCCAGGATATTATTTTCATGATTAAACAGATTTAAAGAAGGACGGGTACTCACTTAATTGCTTAATCTGCCCAGCATTGAGCAATATCTCCCCCAGGTCCTGCAGGTGTTCTCCATTTGATTTGCGTCCTCTTCGGCGTTTATTTACTGAACCAGATATTTTGCCTAGGGCTGTTCTGTGTTGATTCTTGTCTCCTTTAAAGACGCCGAGTTTGTGCTTCTATTTTTCCATGATATCTTTTTGCCTTGCTATGAAGAGGTCCGTGACTCTTCTTATCTCTTCCTCCGATGCTTTTTCAATCCCTTCGGTTCTCCATTTGTCCGCCAGAACTGATAAATCTAACCCTTCCATGGCAAGTGTTTCATCTAATTCCTGATCTTCACTCCCCACTTCACTAGTTACCATATTTGTCTCGTAATCCGACTCCTCTGTTCTGTCTTGCATCTGGACTTCGCCGCTGGGCATCTTGGTCTCTTTACCTTCCTCTCGGGGGTTTTCCTGTCCTACTAGCTCTGTTTCTCTGTCGGTTGTGTTCTTTTTTTCCTCTGAGTCAGTCTCCTGGTTCAGATATTCAAAGGGATTGTTGAAGAGATTTTTCCTTGTCTCTCCTTTGATATTCCTTCTTCTGTTGGCCCTCTGCCTGTGCTTTGGTTTGATGAAGTCGTTTTTGGCTTTGTTGTTCTGGGTTTTGTCTTCTTCTGCTTCCTTCTGGTTCAGAGGGCAGTCACGCATCAGATGCCCATGTTCATGACATTTTCGACACCTGAAGGGTATGTGCTCATAATCTAATGCTTGGAAGTATTCCTCGTCCCTGTACTCCAGCCAAACTCCTTCATGAAGTGCTCCTGAGACATCCATTTCAACACAAATTCTTGCACAGGAAGTATATCTTTTTTGCAGGGTGGCTTCTGAGGCTTTGACAAACTTCCCAAGCTTGTTCCCTATCTGCTTCAGGGCGCTCAACCCCCAGTAGTCAATCGGGAGAGAAAAGAGTCTTATCCAAACTGGGACGCAGGTGAAAGATTCTTTTTCCGGGGCAAAGTTTGGCTGCCAGGGTCTCATGTAAAGCCCTGCTGAGGCTAGAAAATATGGGCCTCCCTCGAAAACCCGATCTTTGTCTTCAATGCTTGTGAAAACTACCGTGAAAAAACCTCTTGCTCCTAGATGTAGCTGCACATCTCCTTTAGGTTTCCACACCTGCCTTATCCATTGGCAGAGAGTCCTTTCCGTTGGCCATATTCCCATGAATCTGCATATGATGGCCTGTTCAGCCATATGTTCCCTGTAGGTTTGTATCTCCGGGTCAGAGATAATCACCCGTAGGATTTCAGTTTTCTTTGGCTTGCATGTGCTACTAGTGACCCGAGTCTTGTTGGGGTTAGCGCTGGTCTCCCCCTCCTTTTCAGATTGCCTTTTGTTGCTGTCGTCTTGTTCTTTGTCTGTTTGTGGGTCCGCTTCCTTCTCTCCCGTGGGCTGATTTTTCTCCGCAGTGTTCTCTTGGTTGCTGCTCTTATTCTGTTCTTCTGAAGTTCTGACTTCTGCAGAGAAGGCAGTCTTGTCAGACAACATTGGTGTCTTCTCCTTCTTATTTCTACTGTTCATCCTAGAACTATTCTGACCTTCTATTCTAACTCCTTCCTTCATGCTCTGCAGTCGTTTTTGCAGAGTGACTTGTTTGAAAGTAGGGGTCCCACTGGACCCCTCTGCTCCCATCCAATCTGACAGTAGATGCCCCTATCGAAACAGTGCTACCAGACTTGAAATGTGGAGCTCCAGGCCTGTAACAGTGCTGCCCAACTAGGAAGATCATTTAACTTAACGATCCCTTCTTAAATATGTTTCTATAAACATAAAAAAGGGCTATGAATAACCTCTCATTAACTAATGTCTTAATTAAATATCATGATAGTTATGAATTCATCCCATTTCCATATGTCATTTCATCTACTAATACACCACCTTTACATTGTTTGGGATTTTGGTAGTTTAAGTAATGTCTCATTTTTGCATTAATTCTATCTATCATGGTAATCATTCTTGAGGTGGGATAATCCTAGACCACGTGATTGGTTGGATCAACATGATTTTCCATGGGTTCCCTTAATTGATAATCTCATATCTCATATTGGGTTTATCAAATGGCTCTTTGCCAATATTTTGACATACTTGAACAGTGTGAGGCTAGGCATTGGTAACTCCATGAATGATGCTATAATCAAGGCATAGGCCTTGTTATTCTCATTCTCCCACATGGAGAGCTCTTTGTTAGAAGTGGATTTTTCAGGAGAATTGCCACCTTCTCCTTCACAAAATCTTTTCCACAATTCATTAAAGATGAGAGTGTGATTTATCTGTTTGGACCATTCATGGTAGTTCTCTTTGCCAGTGAGAACTACTCCAACTATGGAGATGAGTGAATGCATCTTTACCAACAATTTTGAATCACCAAACTTTTAACAACTTGAAGTAAATAAATTGAGGAAAAGCTATATTAGTCACACACATGCCTTCGGGATTAATAACCCTACTTCATCCTTGTGTACAAATTATTTTCATTAAATATGGAAGGATAATGCATTCACCACTTTAGCTCGAATTTCAAGGGATTTGATGCTCCAACAATATAATAACATATTCTACCCACATAACCTCAAAGTATTCGAACATACCAATGTTGGGAAGCACTTGTCTTGGACAACTTGAGTGAGGATAAACACTCACACTATGTATAATAAGTGCATGGACTTCAACACATTTATTGTGAAACTAGCACACATATGTACACCAATCCAATGCCAATACAACTCCAATGCAACACATAAATGAATCAACACACCAAATATATAATATATACCCATCTAAAAATATATCATGGCTCTAATGCATAGAGAGAAACCAACCAAAGCACATGTAAATACGACCGTCATGGACTCTATGGAAATTCAATGTTCAACCAATAAAATACTAGAACATATAATAAGAGTTACACACAATCTTCAAGGTAGAGAGCAATAACAATCATATAAAATAGAGCTCGAATGCATAGGATTTTAACGCATATGACATATGTTGTTCAATTTTCAACACTTATGACATATGTTGTTCATTGTTCAACACACATGGAAACTATAGCTAAAATGCCAACGAACCATCAGATGCATATCAACGTTTCTAACATAGCAACAAAACATCAACTAGAAACAAAGATTAGTTCTTAATAAATGAAATGATCAACGTTCTAACTAATGTACAACAAAGGAGTTTATTCCAACAATTACTCATGACCTTCAATACAGGACTTTGAAACTTCACAAAGATGCAATGCACAGAGAGATGAGTATGAGCCAATGCATGCAAAAAAATGCACTAATAATTAATCTCTCCAAGTTCTGGCAAAGGGATAGAGGACAGAGTAGGGAATCAAGACATATTTTCTCTCAAGGGAGAGAGGAGTTACTGAGCTAAAAATATGAAATTAAGACTAGTAGCTCTGATACCATGTCAAGCTAGGCATTGGTAACACCACGAATATTGCATTTCCATTAAGAGAAATTATTGATATATACATTGAGAGGGAGACTCTTGGAATTCATATTCCAACGTCTCTTCACCTTCTCATTTTCTTATTTACCATATTTACAATTTTTTCCTAATTCCTAAAGATTAGATGTCAACAGATAGCCTCAATCATTTTCCATTTCCTCTCTCCTTTTTTTTTCTCTAGTCTATCGTTCTCCTACTTTTTCCTCATATGATTGATGTTATTTGTGCTATTTCTCCTAGTTATTATTGCAGTCCTTAAGGTTCTTTATTTATTGGCATATGTCTCTTTTCTCTCCTCACTTCTCGAATCTTCTTCCTTCCTCCCAAGTAGACCAAGGATTTGTTTTGTCAATGTCTCTTCTCTCAATCACATTATTCACACTTAGATTTTAGTCAATGTTCTTACAATTACCTTAATAGAAATATTCATCTAGGTTAAGTTGTATTTTGCAAAGTCTTGGGTTCTAAACTCCTTTCTTGTGTGACTCAATCTAGAGCTTACACCTCGGTACACAATTATGTGGCACATGATCTCTTCATTCAAAAATTATAATGAAGAATAGTGCTCTCATTCTATGAAACTACAACTCCTCATACATGAAGTAGAACTCAAGTAGTTGAAATAATTTCATGCTTCTCAAATTGATCTCAAGGATAGAGAAATAAACCTTATTCTCAAAACTTTGATAACCAATGAAACAAATATTTCTATTGTAAAATAAGAAAATCAGTTGATGAAACAATGCATTGCAAGTTTGGTATCCTCTCAAAAACTCATAGGGAATTCTTAAAGGGTTGAAAGAGGCTACAATATTTCAAAACCACTTACCTTAAGGAGAGAATGAAGGTGGCCAACACATTATAAAATTAGATGTGAAGTTGTAACACTTTTTCTTTTTTCTTGTTTTTTTTTATAAGGTACTTCTAATTTAGGGGTTATATGTTTGAATTTATACATTTAGATGTTTTAGGAAGCTTAGTGTTCTCTGTTGTAGCTATATGTTGCTTTGAACTTGTGACCCTTTAGGAGGAAACACGTGTTCTTAACCATTATGTCTTCTCTAATATTTTGACCTAAATGTAATCAATCAAAAAATAAGTATAAATTATAAATGTATGGTTATATGATGTGCGCTAAGCAATATGAATTTAAATTAAATAATTTTGGGTGGAAATTATATATTATGGATATGCTAGTATGGATTTCTAGTATGGATATCAAAATCAAATTCCAACTAGTGAATGGCTATGCATATATGCTATAAATATATTTATATGAATTGTGTGATAGGCTTGTGATGCATGATATGATTTTATAATATTCTAAAACAACTATTGAACTAGATATACCTAAATGTGGCTACTTATGTGAGTAAAATATTTAGGTAATCACAATATGCAAATAATTGAACATGGATAGAATTAATAATGTAAATAATAGGAAATAGAAGGATATGGATATAACCTAACTCTTTACTCAATAATACAACAATTTTAGCCTGTGGAGGTCTGAGTCTCCCCTCAATTTAGGTTATTTCTTATTAGCATGGTCATAATGCCAAACACTCTTTGAATTTCTTGAGCATGAGCTAGCTTTCACTCTCTTCTTCTTCTTATTCTATTGTAGTTCAAGAAAATAATCTACTCTTTTGTTTCAAATTTGAAGCTAAACCTTCTCTTCTCTTGTTGTACTTGTAGATTTCTAGAATTGACTTTCTCTTATTAATTCACTAGATTTATAACTTATTCATCAAGTTCATGTGGTAGTCCAACAATATTTGTAGCATTTGACCTCCTCTTGAATTGTCTCTATGTATGCTTAGGTGTAGTATGTGTTCAGTTCCCTATTGAGTATCTTGATTAATTTTAATGCATTTGTGTTTTAGTAATTCCATAAAAACACATCAATTTTATAGCAATGCATGAAATCTATAGAAACTTGTGCATATGTAGTACCTTCGTAGCAATGACAACCTCTTTATTCATCCTACTAAACCAATTAAATAAACAATAAAAAATACATATGAGAAGCAAATATTTTGTTGCAAATCGTGTGAGCCCAAGGATGCTTTTGCATCAGATACCCTTGTTATGAAAGAATGAGCATTCATCTCATGCAGACTCAAATGCAAAACCTTCAAGTAATGTAGGCCACTAAATATAACCCAATTCCTCCTATGCAATCCACAGTGCATCCTCCATATTTCTATTTTCCCATTTGACTAAATTTTCTAATTGATCCCAACCTTGGTTCTTCCCACTAACACTTTTTTGAATATTTCTTCATGGGATGGCTAGAAATTGTCCTTCTCATTATTGCATGATTCATACTTCACCATTCTATACCTCTTCATGAAACACATAAGTTAAAAACATTGTATATTGCAGAAATGTCAAAGACCTCTAGCAAAATCCATCTTGTAGGAATTATTAATAGTCTTTATCAAAATTTTACATATACAAATTTTCTTGTACTTGATTTTTTTATACATTCCTCTAAGAAATATATTTTTCTCAAATGTGTCATTACTATATCATCCTCTCAAAAAACCTTCAAAATCCTACACGAATCTTCCAAACTAATACTCCTTAATATATTCTTGCTCAAATGTGCCATCATTATATCATCCTCTCCAAAAACCTTCAACTTCCTATACAAATCTTCTAAACTTATACTCTTTAATAACCTATACAACCTTACAATTTTCTGGAAAATTAACACATGTCATCACCATTCTTCTTACATATTATAAAATGTGTCATCTTAAAAAATCTATCCACAACCATCAATAATGAATCTTAACTTCGGTATCTTACAAAATTCCAAAATAAATCTATGATTATGTCTTCCAAAAAATTTTCAAATTCCAATAAAAAACTATACAACTAGTATTATGACTTCTCCCATTCCCAATTGACAAATCCTAATATTATAAACCACTAGATGGTTATGACAAATTCAAGCATCAGATGGTAAAAAATTACATATTGAGTTATCAGACAGGCTTCTTTTTTTTTAATGTACGCACATGTGATAAATGAATAAAAGATCACACATTCTGAAATTTAAAATGTTATGAGAGGGTAAAACAATAGAAAATTAGTAGTTGGAGTTGCAGCTTTTACAATCATTAAGCCGACCGTCCAAACAAGCGAGCAAAGCAGCCGCCGAGTATGAAAAAATAAAGAGATAGATATACATTAAAAAAATGAATAACAGTAACTATATATATAAAGCAATACATCTTTGCCTTACAACCGTATCCTCTAATACATTTGCCAGCAGATAAGGTCATCCTCCACCACCGCTTTTATCTCATTAAAAAAAGCATCAGGATAACCATTTTCTTTTTAATATATATTTAGCGTTGTTTTGATAACTTTTTTAAAGTTTTAGTTTATAAAAATTATATTTTATTATTTATGTATTATATATTTTTTAATATTTTAATATTTTTAATTTAATTAAAAAAGTTATATATGAATAAGTGTCATATGAATTGAGATGATTTTTTGAGCATGTGATATGATAAGGTCTTGGTATTGTGCCATGGTTGTAAGAAATCTAATTACAGATTCATAATCTCTTCATGATAATAAAATAGAGTTGAATGATTAAGAACCTTGTTACATATTTTTCAAAATGTATATACATTTAACTAATTCCTTTATAATTAATAATAATAATAATAATTTATTTTAAAGTTATAATTTAGTTAATTTTTATGATTTTTTAAATTTTATCACCATGATCATGAAGTAAATGTTTGATGTTTATAGGATTTATTAGCCATTTAATTGATATGTCTTAATTTATATGGGTGTCCTATTATCAAATAGACAGGTTTATGTTACTACTAGAGGAATGACAACTAGGTCGAGCTCCTTACTCACAAGACACGGGTTTATGTTACTACTAGAGGAGTGACAACTAGGTAGACACAGGTTGATTTATGTAGCCTAGTGAAGCCTAGTGATTTATATAACCTGGTGAAATAAGGCTTATGTTACCAGTATAACCTCTTGGTGAAACAACTAGCACCACAACACATGGGTCATGGTTTAATTAAGGAGATCATATACTTTAGGCATTGTCTAACTATTATAAGTTCTAGAGTGTTTTGGCTTGAATACGGTGAAACAATTTTTGGTCAAATCGTGATCTTTTGTTGTTTAAAATAAGTTTTTCACTTCATATATGGACTGCAGTAGTCTTTAAGTGCAATTTTTTGGAGTTTTTGATAGGAATCAAACGAAAATATTTGTGGCCAAGTCTTGATTTGTATTGTTTAAATTGGTTTTTTGACTGCATATATGGATTCAACACCCTAAAAACCCCTTGAGGTACTTCGATTGTGAAGAGTTCACTTGTCAAAATTGTGATTTCAAAAATTTGTAAGATCATTTAAATTCCTTTAGCTTCCCAAAGAATGGGCAGACCAATCAAACAAATTTCATCAACAAATTATTGAGGTGTAAGCAGAAGATCATCATGAAAAAACCATAATTTTTTGATAGAACCCTGTGAATAGGAGCATGAGAAAAAATGCCCAAGGCCTTCCATAGCCAACAAAAAAAGGGGAATAGAGTACCACCATATCGTAATCCTCAAACAAATTTCATCAACAAATTGTTGAGGTGTAAGCGGAAGATCATCACGAAACAATCATAATCTTTTGATAGAACCTTGTGAATAGGAGCATGAGAAAAAATGCCCAAGACTTTCCATAGCCAATAAAAAAAGGGGAATAGAGTATCACCATGTCGTAATCCTCGAGACACATTAAACCAAGAGGAAGGAGAACCATTAACAAGGATTGGGTTTCAAATATATCAATTGGGTTTCAAATATATCTATTAGTTAAATTGTTGTATGTGAATTTAGCTTGAGCTACAACCAAATCCCATTATCTTGGTTGGTCATCAATCAAACTTCTCAACAAGTCAACAAATTTCCTAGAATTTGATTAATTGATTAATTATTGCATTAAATTGTATTACAACGTAAAACCCATATTCTTCCAAAAAGTTGTCCAATTTATATATGGAAAATGAGGTATCTTGATGTTAACTAATATTAAGTAGCCCATGTAATCTCACAATTTCATGGAAAAATAACACGATCATAATTATCACCAAATCTATCCCCACATCCGAGCTTTTGTGTCTTAGAAAATACAGAAATAAAGTCCATGATTATGTCTTCCCAAAATTCCAATAAAAAAATCATATAAGAGAGTAAATAACATAGCGTTATGACTTGTTCCATTAGCCGGTTACAACTTCATGATTATGTCTTCCCAAAATTCCAATAAAAAATTCATATAAGAGAGTAAATAACATAGCGTTATGACATGTCCCATTTATAGCCAGTTGACAACTTCTGCATATTTCAGAGTTGATATTATAAAAAACTATATGCTTAAGAATCCAAATTTACCCATTAACTAGTCCAACTATCACTTTGTAAAAAACTACAAAATGAGTTATCAGTCAGTAAAAAATTGCAAAATGATTTATCTGACACAACTTTATCTTTTCTATCATCGACGCATATACGATAGATGAATGCAAGTTCTCACAATCTGAATCTAAAATGTTATGGGAGCGCAAAACAAAACGAAATTGGTAGTTGGCCCTGCAGTTTTTACAGTCATTAAGCCGACCGTTCAAACGAGCGAGCAGAGGAGCCGAGCATGAAAAAATAAATAGGTAGAAAGACAGCTATATATGAATAAATAACAGGAACGATTGCAGGCATATGATTATGATATACATAACAATATAGAAGTAGAGACAATTATAGAATAAGTAGCATAACAGATTGTCAAAGACGCCACATTTACAGAATACATGAAAGTTGAGCAACTACATTGTTGGGTACACGTGAAAGTTGAGCAACTCAAGTTCATTTGTTGCATCTTGCAGGGACCCCAAATGAAAGGAGGAGCTCTCTGTTGACAAGTAATGCGCTTTGCATTGGAGGGGACGCTCACTCGTTGTTCTCTCAAGCTTGTCGCTGCAATTCTTCTCTTGAGTTGTTGCACGGCTTATGATAATGAGAGGAGAATTCACAGCAGGAAGGCCTGGCAATTTTGTGACTGCCATTCTCTTTGCGAGACCTGAATTGAATTGAATGAGAAAGTATGTAATACTACTGCGCTTTAGTGAGGCGAGTCATAGGTATAGGTCAATAGGTGTGCAGGAAAAGAGAGCGTAGGCGGCCACATCTGGGCCTGACAACCCTATCCTCTATCCACCTGTTTTAGTGGATAAGGCCACTCGACCACTCACCACTCAATGTATAGCTTCCATCTCTTAAAAGAAAAAATGAGGATAACAATCCGGCGAAGTGCATTAAATTTTGTCCACCGGGTGCATGTTCTCACTTTTTCCATTATTAAGATTATTTTAGTGAAGTTTTAAAATATTATTATTATCCGTATAGATTTAATAGGAGGAGATTTAATTTTTTAATTTTTTTTATGAGTTTATATTATTTAAATATTTTATATAGTTATTTATTTAGTTTTAAAGAATTTTTTATAATTTTTATTTTAATGGAAATAGTAAAATTTCAATTTAATTTTGATAACAGACTAACAACTTTACACATCACACTGGGTTGTAGAATAAACTTCTCTAATCAATTATTATTATGTCCTTATAAATTACATTTAGGAAGGCAAGTTTTAATTGAAACATACACCTGTGCATATATTTATTTAGGCTTTAAAGACAGAGCTAAATATCTTTTTCGCTAATCATATACATAATACCCTTAGAATTTTGTTAATATTTTAAGATGCTAACTAATAAGACATGTTATCTAAGTTATTATATTTATTGCAATTTCAGCGATGTAAATGAATGTTTTGTTTTATGTTATGTGATGATGATGATGATGATGGTTAACGTCTGCTGAGACCAAACATTGGTCTATCGGACCTAAAAAAACAAATTATTTATTTTGATTTAAGATTTTATTCCTATGCTCAAAAAGCTTGGAGAGAAGCCTCGCGAGCTCACTATAATTTTGACATTGTAAAAGGCTAGCAATGTTAGTATTGTAACAAAGATTGTGAAACTGAGATCTAATGTGGTTGTACGCGGGGCACTCTAAGGGGAAGTGGTTTTCATCCTTGATGTTCCTATTCTCACATATATGATAGACCCTTTCCATTCATGGCGTTTTAGGAACTGCCCAATGACCTGTTTCAGTATGGAGCTCATGAGTATTCGTTCTAATCTTTGCTATATTAATTTTCTTCTTTGAGCTAGTTAAAATAGAGAGATACTTGATCTTCTAGGGTGGGTTTGATGACCTTCTTATAATAACTTAATTTTCTTTTAGCCGCTAAATCTTTCTCACACCACATTTTTTCTTTGAACTTAGAAGTAACAATATCTTTAATGTTATTTATGTTTTGTAATGCATCATTCTCGTTGATCTCCCAATAGTTTAACCAGGCCCTTGTGTCTTTATGCCACCCCCGATTAAGACTTAAGTGGTTTTGGCTGGAATTTAAAGCTAGCTTAGGAAGTCTCTGATCGTCTATGTTATTGATTTTGTGCTTGTACAACAGAAACCTAATCATAGCTAGGCTCTCAATAGGGAAAGACCTGCTTCTCTAAGGAGAATAGGGTAGGGTGTATTACTTTTAATTTTCAGGTTATAAGTTATAAAACACTTCTGGATTTGCTCAATCTTTCTCCATGATTCTCTGGAGATGCTGCATCCCCAAACCTCATATCCATATAAGATAATAGGAGTGACTAAAGTTTCAAAGGGGAACTTCTTTTTATCCCACATTACGAGGTTTGTTGTTTTACAATTATTTTCAAGACCAAAATAAGCTTTCCACCCCCCATTAATCCTTTTCTCAATGCTATGGTTCCAGTTGAGTTTGTGATGAATATCAATTCCTAGGTACTTGTAAGAATACACTTCCTCCAAGTTATTCTTGTCATACATAAAATTAGCGTAAGTTTCCTTCTTGGATTTGATAATCATAACTTTTGTTTTGTCAGTGTTAATAGTCATACCCATGGTAGAGTAGAAATCCTTAAGAAGCCTGAGTTGCTTATCAAGATCAAATGGGCACCTTGCGAAAAGAACAATATCGTCAGCATAGAGAAGAAGGATGATGACTATCCCAGCTAAGATCGTGCCATCACATCCTGCTTCCTCTAAATAGCTTCGAGCTTATCGATGTAAATGCCAAATAAAGTAGGGGAGAGGGGGCAACCTTGTTTAACTCCGATGTTACACTTAATATCTTTCGACCACCCCTCATTGCTCTTTAGCTTGGCAATTACATTCTCGTATAACCTTATAGCGACAACTCTCAACT
>APFE031282417.1:0-12609 GCA_000404065.3 Pinus taeda | reverse complement strand
AGATCACATCGAGCATCAAGAAATGAATCCGACCATATCTTGTAAAGGATCGGAAGAAATTATCACTCCTCAAACTCTAGACATAGAGGGACATATCAAGAAGAAAAAGGTTCAAGCAGTGAAAGATCACATCGAGCATCAACAACAAGTTCTCCAACTTTTAAAGGATAATGCCACTTTAGTGCAAAATCAAATGAAACAATAGGTAGATCAACATCGTAGTAAAAAATGTTTTGATGTAGGTGATTGGGTATTTTTACCGCTACATATCAAGCAAGCTATTTATGAGAAGGAAATGTTAGGGCAATACTACATGCACTTAAAAAATGGCGACCTTACCGAATGGGACAACTCTTCAAGGATGAGGATGTGGAAGCATTCTTTTGTGCTATTTCTATTATCCAACCAAATTAGATCAACGAAGCAAGGGATGAATGGAAGAAGGACGAAGAAGTATGGTCATTTATTCAAAATTTGCAAAAGATCCTAATTCAAACTATATTGCCAGAAATTGAAGAGGAAGGAAAAATCATATCGGAACCCGCAGCAGTCACAGAAACAAGAACCCGACACCTCCGAAATCGATCAATTTCAGAGTATCTCATCAAGTGGAAGAACTTACCAGCTGAAGATTCCACATGGGAGGACAAGAATTTTACACGGAAGCATCAAGAATTACTCAAGCGTTGAGGACAACGCTTTTTGAAGGAGAGGGGCATGTTAGACCCCTATACTACTAATGTAACCCCTTATTGTTATTAGTACAACCCCCCTTATTATATTGATATACCCATGTAGTGCCCATATTGTTACTATTGTGCCCCATAGAAGCCCACTATTGTTATTATTGTGCCCTTACATTATTATTGTTATGTCGACTCTAATTATGTTATGAGCCCTTAGACTCCTATATATAGAAAGGAGGTCTTTTCATTTGTATCATCAAAGAATTGTTCATTCATGTAATGTAAAGGAGGTTTCCCCCTCGAAGAGGCTGAATTCTAAGGCATTGATCTATCTTTTCTATCTTTTCTTGGGCTGGTTTCATAACAACATGACCTCCAATTTTTAGGATTTCCGCCTGGTAACCTTCAATGTCCTTAGCTTTCCCATTAGTGAGGCGATTAATCCCAAATTTAATGTCTTCTAAAGAGAAAACTTCTTTCATTGTGAGCAGGGTTTCCAAATTATCCATGACATTTGGAGATTCATAAAGCTTTTTAAGATAGGAATTCCAATCGTGAATAGCAATTTTATTATTATCTTTAGTCTTCCTAGTCAAAATCTGCCTCCAAAATTTCTTAGGAGCTACCTTAGAGAGGTGTAAGAGATTCTCTTGTCTTTGATGAATGTACTGCCTCTTTTTCCTTTAAGTTAGGGCTTTGTATATTTTTATCTTGTCCATTTTAAGAGATTCATCAACAACTTCCTTAATTTCTCTTCTTGCACTTTTACAATCTTTGATACCATGGATTGGTTTTGCTATTTCTTTTATTATTTGAAACTTCAATTGAGAACTTGTTAATAGAATATGAGAGGGTTGTAGTAAAATTATGATAGAGGTCTTCTATGTTGTCTATACTAGATAAAGAAAGCAAAATAGTTTTTAATTCATTTAGAAAGAGATCATTTTTATTTCTATCAAATATTAAGTTCTTTTGGCTGTAAGTATTATGTTCTGTGGGAACTCTATGCATGACAAAATTGAGAGTTATAAGTAAAGGCCTATGATTAGAGTTAGTTTCGTGGTCATTTAAGATGTAAAAATTTATTATTTCGTTGTATAATGGGAGATCGGAAATAACATAGTCTACCATGCTGCTACCAAGTCCATGGATGCAGGTCATCTTGCTTGAATTGGGACACTTCTTTAGACCATTGCAAATTATGAGATCTTGAGCACTACAAAGCTTGACTAGCTTCGACCCAAATAAATTTTCCCCGAGGTCTTCAGAGCTCCTTTTATACCTACTAGCTAGAGTAGGGTCTTCGTCTAACCAAAGAGGATTAGGGTTGGAATGATTGCTTAGAATAATAGCTTGGTTGTTTGAAGTTCGAGTATTAAAGTCACCTATTAAAAGGATACTACTGTCGTTCCTTAGGCTAAAAATATCATTCTCTAAACCATTGTAAGGGTTAGTTTTATCTAGATTCTTCTTCTTATAAAAGTTAGAATTGACGGGAGGAAAATAACATATTGCTATGTAGGACTTTTTATTATTAATGTCATTGATCTCTATCCAACTATATTGGTTGTGAGGGTCATTTTTATAAATCCTAGCATGGGGGGAGATGTTCTTCTTAATGTAACAAGCTATTCCCCCAATGCCTCTATGGGAGGATCGCTTGTTCCAGGTAGACCATAGCGTAAAGCCATCTATGTTAGGGACCTTAGATTCTTCGTGCTCCCAAGTTTTAACAAGCAAAATAATATCAACATCATTTGAAATCCAACTTAGCTTGGGGCCTTTGTTCCATGGGAAGCCCCAACAGTTCCAAGAAAGGATCCAAAGCATGTTTAATTGCTATTGATTACTATCTTTTTGGTTTCTATCTCGAATTAAGGCTTTTCTAATTCTGATTATTGCCCATTTTCCTTCCTTTCTAGCTTCTTTTACCTTTTGAACCTCCTTTCTTAATTCTGCTTGATCTTCTGGAATGAGATCTTCATTTATGAATATTCTCGTTCCTTTTAGACTTGAGGTTTTACTAAGTATGTCATACTTATGATCAGTGGAGCTCACCTTTATGCGGATTAGTCTTCCTTTATTCTCGGTTAATTCCCCAACCTTGTTGCTTCTGTGAGACACACTGTTTCAATTTGTAATCTATTATGTAATTCTGTCTGGGCTAAGGCTAAAATATCCTCATTTACTTCCTCTTTAAGATTATAAGGTTCAAGGCCCTTTTGTTATGTTCGTGGTCTAATTCTATTATTTTTTCATTTCATCTTTAATTGGTTTGATATCTAACTTATCTACCACATTATTTAGGGTGAGGCGGCTATTAAACATTTCTTTTAGTTCTTTAATCATGTCTTTCATTTTAAGACTCTAAAGTATCAGCATATCCTTGCTGGGATGGTTCGTTAGTATCATGGTTTTGTTTTTCTATAACCTGCAATCTAGTCTCCATTGCCTCCATTTTATTCTCTAGTAGTTTTATTTCATTTTCTATTTGTTTTTGGATCGTGTCTTCAAGAGATGCAAATTTATTTTCTAGCATGGCTTCTAACTCTTTTTGCAGCTTGGCTTCTCTTTCTTCTCTACTTTCTTCTAAAGACTCTATATACTCATAAAGGCCTTGTAGAGTAACTATGCTAGGTCTACCCTTGGTAATCTTTGGTAACTGTGGTGCAATATTTATACTTGAAATTATATGAGCAAATATGTATTAGAAAAAGAAAAATATAAGGAATGTGTGTACTTGATATCAGCAAACTTGACTATAGATAGCTCGTGCCCACCGCAACCCGCAGACCGAAGAATATATGCGAAAAATATATAGAGTATGTTTTCAACTGTTTCAACGAGCCTCAGAACTCTTTCACCGAAGAATATATGCGAAGAATATGTAAAGTACGTGTTTAACTCTTCATCGAGGCCTCAAAAACTCTTTCACCGAAGAATATATGCGAAGGAATATATAGAGTACGTTTTAACTCTTTCACCGAGCCTCAGAACTCTTTCACCGAAGGAAATATATATTATATATATATATATATCTATATATCTATATTTTATTTTTTCCTTTTTTGTTTTTTAAATGTGAAATCTCTAAGATTCATTTCTCATCTTGTTGTTATTTCTCGTTTTGTTTCCCGTTTATAGTGGGTCAACCATTGTCAATCATAGCCAACTATGGTCAACCATGGTTGAATGTCACATTGTGACAAGGATTGTCTCACCATGAAAATAAATCATGTTTAATATAGTCTTTGTAATATTTATATTGGAATTACTAATGTTGGGTTTATAATATTAGTCCCTTGGTTTAATATTATTTCCTTGGGTTCATAATCCCTTGGGCTTTTAGTATTAATCCATTGGATTTATTAATCATTTGGGTTTATAATACCAATCCCTTGGGTTTATTATTCCCTTAGGTTTATAATAGCAATCATGGTCAACCATGGTTGAATGTCACACTGACAAGGATTTTCTCACCATGAAGATAAATCAGGGTTATTTTAGTCTTTGTAATATTCATATTTGGGTTTACGAATGTTGGGTTTATAATATTAGTCTCATGGGTTTAATATTATTCGCTTGAGTTCATAATCCCTTGGGGCTTTAGTATAAATTCCTTCGGTTTGTAATATCAATCCCTTGGGTTTATTATTTCATTAGGTTTATAATATCAATCATGGTCAACCATTGTCAATCATAGCAAACCATGTTCAACCATATTTGAATGTCCCATTGTGACAAGGATTGTCTCACCATCAAAATAAACCATGTTTATTTTAATGTTTGTAGTATTTATATTTGGGTTTACCAATGTCGGGTTTATAATATTAGTCCCATGGGTTTAATATTATCCCCTTGGGTTCATTATCCCTTGGGATTTTAGTGTTAATCCCTTAGTTTTATTTTATTTTAGATTTATAATATCAATCCCTTAAGTTTACAATATCGATCATGGTCAACCATTGTCAATCATAGCCAACCATGGTCAACCATGGTTGAATGTCACATTGTGACAAGGTTTGTCTCACCATGAAAATAAACCATGTTTATTTTAGTCTTTTTAATATTTATATTAGGGTTTACCAATGTTGGGTTTATAATATTAGTCCCATGGGTTTAATATTATTCCCTTGGGTTTATTATTCATTGGGATTTTAGTATTAATTCCTTAGCTTTATTATTCATTTAGATTTATAATATCAATCCCTTAGGTTTATTATTCCCTTAGGTTTATAATATTGATCATGGTCAACCATTGTCAATCATAGCCAACCATGGTTAACCATGGTTGAATGTCACATTGTGACAAGGATTCTCTCACCGTGAAAATAAACCATGTTTATTTTAGTCTTTCTAATATTTATATTAGGGTTTACCAATGTTGGGTTTATAATATTAATCCCTTGGATTTAATATTACTTCTTTGGGTTTATAATCCCTTGGACTTTTAGTTTTGATCCTTGGGGTTTATTATTAACTTGGGTTTATAATATCAATCATGGTCGACTTTATTAATCTCTTGTGTTTGTAATATCAATCCCTTAATAATGCTTCTTGATCCTTAGATTTTTAATATTTATCTGTTGGGTTCACTAATTCCTTGGGTTTATAATATTAGTCCCTTTTGTTTAATATTATTCCACGGGTTCATAATCCCTTAGGATTTTAGAATTAATCCCTTTGTAATAATAATATTATTATTATTATATATATATAAATATAAACCCAAATGTATACAAACTCTTAGATAAATATTAAAAATGCTAAATAAACATGGTTGAATTTAATAAAGTCTAAGAATTATAATAATAATAATAATTATTATTATTATTATTAATTAATATTACTAATATTATTATGAGGGTATATTATTATAATAATATTAATATCATAATAAAAATATATATATAAATATATAAGAAAATCATTGTTATTATTTATATAGTTATTAATATTATAAATAATTAGTCTTAAAAAAATTACACATAATAATTCAATTATCACAATTATAATTATTATTGGATCATGGTTTAGAAGAAAGTCTTTTGAATTAATCACATTGTTAGAATTTAGTCGACATTTCGAACCAACTAATGTGGTTCATCCTCAGGACTAGGTGAGAAATCCATCGATCAGAAGAAATAAATAGTAAGGATGCAACATTGCCCAGAGTTAGCCGTTAAAAACTAGGTGGTGAGTTAGTTAATAGGTAAAGAAATTAATTATTAGGGAGTTAGTGGTAAGGAGAAACTAGTTATTAAGAAATAAATAAAAATAAAATATTGAGTTTTAATATTATCGAATTAATGACCCGAATGCGGGTGTTCATATTTGCAATTAAAGGTGAGTTATGAGCATGCCACGCGGAGAGGACAGCGGGCAGCCGAACAGGAAGGATAGGATGGATATTAATAAAGCTGAGAGGAAAGGCATTCAATGCCATTCATTGCAGCTGCTATCCCAAGGCAAGCGCGAAGGAGATATCAGGATGGAGAATTTGGTAACAGGGACATTCTTCCCAGTCCTGTTTTGGCTGCAGGAAGAGAGCTCGCTCTCAGAGGAAACGAATGGTTCTGGTTCGTTGGGGTATGAGGAAGGTGGTAATGGCTGTTGCTAGTCCTTCCACAGAGTATTTTTCAACCCTGTTTATGCTCCTTTCTTAACTCCCCCTCGGGATGTAGTGGTCGGGATTGATAGCGGGATTCGTTTAGTTGTGGAACACCATGGTAGCATTGTTGTTTCCCTAGCTGACGACTTCAGAGTCTATAGAATTGTGGTTGTTTAGTTCCCAATCAGGGTGCTCACCACCCTTCAGGCTTGGTCGAAGCAACCCTTGCATTTAATCTTGCTTGCCTCTCACCAGATTAAGTTTATGGCTCTGCGTTTAAGGGCAACTCCTCGGCGTGGGCGTAATTCAGGACAACGGGGAGGTTCTGGAGGGAGAGGCAGTCCTGGCCCTTGTCGTATTTCGCCTCTCGCCTTTGCTTCACTCCCTTCGATAAGATCAGAAGAGTCTGGCCAGTCCATTAGTAATTCAGTGCAATCAACAAGATTCCAATTTCGACGCCAGTCAAACAAGCCGCTGATTTCAGCTCTTGTGACGGTCATCTTCTCGGAAGAAGATGAGGAGACTGTAAGTCCGGAGGCTGCTTCTGAGAAGCCATCGCCCTCTTCCTCGGATAATTCTTCGCAGAGCAGGCGAATGGAAGAAAGTTCATATGCCCCTTCGTCACAGAGTAAGATGGAGGAAGAGAGTACTTTCGCTCATTCAGAGGAGCAGGCAGAGGTGCTCCAGGAGATCGGTAGCATGAAGGATGAGAACATTTTGGATCCTGTAGTAGAGGCACCTCAGGAGATGAAAGACATTAGGCAGGCTTCACCCCAGAAGCAAACCATGGATGAGGAGCCTAATAACTCTTTTGCAAACATTCTTATCTCAAGTTGCCGCCGGGAATGAGGCCTGAAGATGTCGAGGATGGTGTGGAGGTCACCTGGGAGCGCGCCCCGGACAAGGAGACTGGGCAAGGATCAGTGACACCCAAGTAACATACTCTGTTATGGTTGCGTCAGGACACATGCTCTGTTTTGGTTCCGTCAGGTTACATGCTCTGTTTTGGTAGTCTGTTCTTTTGGTTCAGTTCTTCTGGTTCAACGTATGGAGGTTGGCTACGAATCCAGCCATATAGCGGCAAGTCAACAATTTTTTTTTTGTATCTTTGTTAATGCCAAGCAATCTGGCAGGTCTTCATTGCTACTCTCAGGCAACTAGCAACTCTTTCAGGCCTGTAAGATCTTCTACCAATTGCTTTTAAGTCTGCTCTAGCTTGTCTTAAAATGTATAACGTTCCTCATAGAAGGTGGAACAGACAGTTTTGTCAGGATTTTTTGATAGAGAGTTGCCATGACACTCTCAGAGGTTCAATCCTCTTTGTAAATATTTTTACAATTTTTTTTAATATAAGTAGATTAGTCTTTACCCAGGAAGAAGAAAAAAAAAAAAAAAAAAAAAAAAAAAAAAAAAAAGAAGAAAAGAAAGGAAAAGAAAAGAAAAAGAAAATATTATCGAATTAATAATTAGTTATTTAATAATAAATTATATCATTTTTATTTGTTTATAGGTTGACTATTAGAAAAAACTAGCTTCTTATGAAATTAAAAATTTTAAAAATCAAGTTAATATTTTAGAAAGTTGATGATTAAGTTCTTCAAGAGGAGCCATGAAAAAAATAAATCGAATTAGAAGCTTAACGATAGCAAGAAGAATATTAATACTAGAATTTATATTTTATTACACACATAAATAAATACATAATAATTAAATGATAAATAATAATATAATTAATAAATAAAATCAAAATAGGTTAACCAAAGAAAAGAAAAAAAAAAATCCAATCAATCAATAAAAATAAAATATAGGGATGAAGGCAAAAAAAAAATAAAAAACGATAAATCAATAAAAAAAAATAGGGAATCAGGCAAGTGAATAAAAAGAGGAGGGGATTTTTTTTTTTTTTTTGCCCTTGATCTCCTATATTGTTTTTTATCTTTATTGATTTATTATTATTTTTGTATTATGGTTAATGTTATTATTATAATAGTATTTAATATAATTGTGATTATTATTACTTAATGGTTATTATAGCTATTATATTATATTTAATAATAAATATTATAATTATATATTTATCATATTATTATTATTTAATAACTATATATTATTATCTCTGTGGTAATAATTCCCGATCTCTCTGCGGTAATAGAAAAACAATCTGAGGCACGTGCGTCTGCAGTCCGGCTTGTTGATATCAGGTGTACACATTCCTTATATTTTTCTAATACATATCTGCTCATATATTTTCAAATATGAATAATTCACCACGATTACCAAATATTACTAAAGGTAGTCCCAGCACAGTCACTCTACAGAGCCTCTATGAGTATACAGACTCTTTAGAGAAACGTAGAGAAGAAAGAGAAGTCAAGCTACAAGTAGAGTTAGCAACCATGCTGGAAAATAAATTCACATCTCTTGAGGACAAGATCAAAAAACAAATAGAAAATAAAATAGAACTATTGGAGAATAAGATGGAGGCAATGGAGACTAGGTTGCAGGTTATACAAAAATAAAACCAAGATATGAACCAAACATCCCAGCAAGTAGATGTTGATACTTTAGAGTCTTAAAATGAAGGACATGATTAAAGTGCTAGAAGAAAAAGTTAATAGTCTTCTCACCCTAAATAGTGTGGCAAGTAAATTAGATATCTAACCAACTAAAGATGAAATGAAAAAATTGATAGAATTAAACCATGAGCGTAACAAAAGAGCCTTGAACCTTATAATATTCGGTCTGAAAGAGGAGGTAGATGAGGATACTTTGGTCATAGCCCAGACAAAATTACATAACAGATTACAAATTAAAACAACGTGTCTCACAGAAGCAACAAAGTTGGGGAAACTAACTGAGAATAAAGGAAGGTTGATCCGAATAAAGGTGAGCTCTATTGATCATAAGTATGACATACTTAGTAAAACCTCAAATCTAAAAGGAATGAGAATATTTATAAATGAAGATCTCATTCCAGAAGATCAAGCAGAATTGAGAAAGGAGGTTCAAAAGGTAAAGGAAGCTAGGAAGGAAGGAAAATGGGCAATAATTAGAAATAGAAAAGCCGTTATTCGAGATAGAAACCAAAAAGATAATAATAAATAGCAATTCAACATGCTCCAGATTATTTCTTGGAACTGTCGGGGCTTTTCATGAAAAAAAGACCCCAAGCTAAGTTGGATCTTGAATGATGTTGATATTATTTTTCTTGTTGAAACTTGGGAGCACGAAGAATCTAAGGTCCCTAATATAGATGGCTTTATATTATGGTCTACGTGGAATAAGCGATACTCTCATAGAGGCATTGGGGGTATAACTTGTTACATTAAGAAGAACATCTCTCCCCATGCTAGGATTTATAAAAACGACCCTTACAACCAATATAGTTGGATATAAATTACTGTCATTTATGATAAAATGACCTACATAGCAATCTATTATTTTCCCACATCAATTCTAACTTCTATAAGAAAAACAATCCCGATAAAAATAGTCCTTACAATGGTTTAGAGAATAATATTTCTAGCCTAAGGAATGAAGGCAATATCCTTTTAATGGGTGACTTTAATGCTCGAACTTCAAGCAACCAAGCTATTCTTCTAAGCAATCATTCCAACCCTAATCCTCTTTGGTTAGATGAAGAGCTTCCTTTGGCTAGCCAATACAAAAGGAGCTCTAAAGACCTTGGGGAGAATTTGTTTGGGTCGGAGCTAGTCAAGCTCTATAGTGCTCATGATCTCATAATTTGCAACGGTCTAAAGAAGTGGCCGAATTCTAGCTAGATGCCTTGCATCTATGGGCTTGGTAGCAACGTGGTAGACTATGTTATCTCCGATCTCCGTCTATAAAATGAAATAACAAATTTTAACATCTTAAACGACCATGAGCCTGACTCTGATCATAGGCCTTTACTTATAGCTCTCAATTTTGTCATGCATAGAGATCCCGTAGAAGATAATACTTATAGCCAAAAGAAGATAATATTTGATAGAAATAATTCTAAAAGAATTAAAAACTAATTTTTTTCCTTTTTCTAGTATAGACAACATAGAAGATCTCTATCATAATTTTACTACAACCCTCTCATATTCTATTAACAAGTTCTCAATTGAAGTTTCAAATAATAAAAGAAATAAAAAACCCAACCCATGGTATGACAAAGATTGTAAAAGTGAAATTAATGAAGTTGTTGATGAATCTCTTAAAATTGGCAAGATAAAAATATACAAAGCCCTAACTAAAAGGGAAAAAAAGCACTACATTCGTAAAAGACGAGAATCTCTTACACCTCTCTAAGGTAGCTCATAAGAAATTATGGAGGCAGATTCTAACTAGGAAAACTAAACATAATAATAAAATTGCTTTACACGACTGGAATTCCTATCTTAAAAAGCTTTATGAATCTCCAAATGTCATGGATAACTTTGAAACCCTGCTCACAATGAAAGAAGTTTTCTCATTAGAAGACATTGATTTTGGGGTTAATCACCTGGAAAATGGGAAAACTAAGGACATTGAAAGTTACCAGGCAGAAATCTTAAAAATTGGAGGTCTTTTCGTCATCCCCCACATTCACAAGCTTTTCAATCAAGCGGTCAAGCAAGGGTTCCCTAAACCATGGACTCAAAGCCTCATTATCCCTATTTTTAAAAGTGGGGATACAAATAACCCCTCTAATTATCGGACAATTATGATCAACCCTCTCCTAGCCAAGTTATATGGTATTATTCTGGAAAGGAAGTTGAGCATATGGCTTGAAAGTGAAGGTAAGCGGGCTAAAGGCCAAGTAGGTTTTAGAAATCAGCACTCAACAACAGACCACCTCGTTAGGCTTAGAATCATTATGGAGGAATGCCACAATGATAAATCCAATCTATTTTGTTGCTTTGTGGACTTTAGAAAGGCTTTCGATACGGTTCTTAGAAACAACCTTTGGAACAAATTAGAAGAGCTAAAGGTTTCTTTTGAGTTGAGAGCTACCGCTATAAGGTTATACGAGAATTTAATTGCCAAGTTAAAGAGCAATGAGGGGTGGTGGAAAGATATTAAGTGTAATATCAAAGTTAAACAAGGTTGTCCCCTCTCCCCTATCCTATTTGGAATTTACATCGACAAGCTAGAAGGTTGCTTGGAGGAAGAAGGATGTGCTGACACGATCTTAGCTGGGATAGTCATCATCCTTCTTCTCTACGCTGACGATATTGTTCTTCTCGCAAGGTGCCCATCTGATCTTGATAAGCAACTTATACTTCTTAAGGATTTCTGCTCTACCAAGGGTATGATTGTTAACACCGACAAAACAAAAGTTATGATTATCAAATCCAAGAAGGACACTTACGCTAATTTTATGTATGACAATAGTAACTTGGAGGAAGTGTTTTCCTACAAGTACCTAGGAATTGATATTCATAACAAGCTCAACTAGAACTATAGCATTGAGAAAATGATTAATGGGGGATGGAAAGCTTATTTTGGTCTTGAAAATAATTGTAAAACATCAAACCTCGTAATGTGGGATAGAAAGAAGTTCCTCTTTGAAACTTTAGTCACTCCGATTATCTTATATGGATGTGAGGTTTGGGGTTATAGCATCTCTAGAGAATCTTAGAGAAAGATTGAGCAAATCCAGAGGCGTTTTATAACATATAACCTCAAAATTTAAAGCAACACACCCTATCCTATTCTCCTTATAGAAGTGGGTCTTTCCCCTATCGAGAGCCTAGCTATGACTAGGCTTCTGTTTTACAAGCACAAACTCAATAACATAGGAGACCATAAACTTCCTAAGCTAGCTTTAAATTGTAGCCAGAACCGCCTAAGGCTCAAATGAGGTTGGTAAAAAGACACCAGGGCCTGGTTAAACCATTGGGAGATCAACGAGAATGTTGCATTGAAAACATTAAAAATATTGTTACTTTTAAGTTCAAAGAAAAAATGTGGTGTGAGAAAGATTTAGCAGCTAAAAGAAAATTAAGATATTATAAGGAGTCCATCAACCCCTCCCTAGAAGATCAAAAGTATCTCTCTGTTTTAACTAGCTCAAAGAAGAAAATTAATATAGCCAAGATTAGAACAAACTCTCATGAGCTCCATAGTGAAACGGGTCGTTGGGTAGTTCCTAAAACACCATGGATGGAAATGTTCTGCCATCTCTATGAGAATACGAACATCGAGGATGAAAATCACTTCCTCTTAGAGTACCCCGCGTACAACCACATTAGATCTCAGTTTCAAAATCTTTGTTGCAATACTGACCTTCCTAGCCTTTTACGATGTCAAAATTATAGTGAGCTCGGGAGGCTTCTCTCCAAG
>APFE031282410.1:157810-177219 GCA_000404065.3 Pinus taeda | reverse complement strand
TAGTAACTATTCCTTGCATGGAGAAGGATCTATTATAGGAGATTGGAGGACTTGTGATCTATAGATTGAGGCCTAGGTAGTCCATGATTTTCATATTCTGATTGAAGATCATCAAAGTACAGAAAGAGCAGGATAGCTTGAGAGCTGCTTCTTTTTGTATTGTGAAGAGGATTTCCACTTGATTGATTATACATGGTTGGGGTTTTATGCTGGTACTTTCCCCTGGATATATCTTTTGTTATGTGTGATTATTTCTCTTGATCTGTTATGCATGTTTCTACTTGATGTTGCTCATGAATTTGATTATGCTTCTGCTTAATGTTTTGTAGAAGTAGAACAAGTATTATGCTTTAGGACATTACATGTATCAGTTTGTTCTACAGGTGAAATTTCTACAAGTGGGCCCTGTTTTGGGTAAATTGGTACATCAACTTCTCGAGGTCGTAACTTTGGCATATGATATTTGTTTGACGCGCACCATAGCTCGTTAGAAAGATCTTTCCAAGTACTACAACTTTAGGTACAGAAACATAGGCCCATTGACCCATGTTGCTCCCAATTTTCCCAAAAAACGTTGTTTAGGGCCTCGAAACGGCTCGGAAGTTCATGACCTTAAAAAACTACTAAAAATAGTAAATTGTGCTACAATTATGGAAACTGAATAACTGAAAGAGACAATTGTGGGGTTCCAAGTGGGATAGGTGGGTGGCCACCAACATCCACCTAGATCATTCCTCCCCCCTTAGGAAGCAATGGTCCCCATTGCGTTGAGTTCCTCCATCTGTTGAACTTGGTCCCTGGTAAGCTATTTTGCAATCTTGGATGTGTCTAGTAATGGTGGGAAGCATGGTCAAGGGCGGTGCACATTGAACACTTGGTGCAGGCGAAGGAATGGAGGAATGTTGTGCTCCAAAGCATTGTTTCCCACAGCCTTGGTAATGTTGTAAGGACCACGTCAGAGTGGTCTGAACTTCTAATGGGTTCTTGTAAGGCGTTCTTTCTGCAGATGCAACTAGACTTTGTCGCCCACCTGAAACTTGTGTGGTACCCCTGTGGGTGAGGAGAAGTTGTTCCTGTGTTCTTTCATGACCATATCCCTCTGCTACTGCTGCTACGTGGAGGAACCTTTCGCAGGGGTCATGTATATGGTGATGATCTTCCCCTTACTTTGGGAGAAAACCAGACATAAAATGAATTTCCTAGTCTAGGAGACGATCTTGCTTCATTTCTTAACATAGATCAAAGAGGTGGCGATAAGTGGGGCTATCTCCGGTATCCTGTATTATGAATTACCAAAAGAAATAATAACGGCGTGAGGCCTTGACTCATACACAGCATGTCGACTCCACAAGTATGGATGGCCTAATAGTACATCACAAACATCAAGAGGTGCAACATCACACAATACCTCATCTGTAAAGGTCTTGACGTTGTAGGGAAGGCGGCATTGCTAGCGGACTCGGATATCTCGTCCTTGGTAAATCCACCTGACACTGTACAGCTACGGGTGTGGTGTAGTTGGTAGGCCCAACTACTTCATGACCTCTGCTGAAATGAGGTTCTTTTGGCTCCCACTGTCAAGAATGAATTGCAGCGGCAAACCCTTCACCCACATCTGTGAGTGGAAAAGGCACTCCCCCTCCTCTGGATCTTCGGGGCTCATTCCTCTGGATCTTGGTGGTGACTAAAGTGGCACTAGGCTCCGCGTCAATGATCTGCTTCCCTTTTCCATTCCCCTTGTTGGGTTCTGACTCAGGGTCGGAACATGCATCTAATTCTAAAGCCTTCAACTCGGCCACTAGTGAGTTCTTGGTCTGGCACGCATTTATGTTGTGAGTGGGGCTCTTATGGAACTCACACCACTTTCCTGTGTCCTTCTTCGACTTCGTCGTGTTGTTCTTTTCTTGTGGCTTCGACAGGTTGTCTTGGGTCACCCCGCCTTGGCTTTGTCCTTTGGTCTTCGAATTTGTAGATCCAAAGTCTCGCTTCTTTTGTTTAAACTTCTACTCGATCTTGACAGCGTATTGGTATGCTATGTTGAGCGAGGAGATGTTCAGGAAATCCATCTCTTCCTAGATGTACCTGTGTAGTCAGTCGCAATACTTGAGTACCAAATGCAACTCAGAGTCCTTGATACCCAACTGTGTGCGAAGAGTATCAAAAATGTTTGTGAACTCTGCCACATCTTGGTCATGTCCCTGTCGCAGCGTGGTCCACTTTATGTATTTGTCCTCATAGCTTTTAACAGCGTAGTACTGCTCCTTGATGGCATCCTGGAATGAATTCCAAGTGGGTGCAGCTGAAAATAGTGAGCGCGTAGTTTCATCCTTCTGCTCGCAGTAGGTTTCCCACAAGTCCTTGACATGGGGGGCTGCTTTGAGAAGAGCGAAAACAATCTTTTCACGACTCGGAAATTCATGAACAGAAAAATACCCTTCTATCATATTTAACCATTTATCTATAGCATCTACATCTATCTGACCCTTGAATATGGGGATTTCAAAATTAACTTGTACCTTAAAGGGTGTGGCATTTCCAGAGTAGCTGTTGGAAGCCGATGCGTCACCTCTGGGTAGCTGCTGAAGGATCTGGGCAAAACTGTCCATCACCGTGTTCCTTTGTCACTTGAGGGCTTCTTCGAGCAATATTTTAATAGAATCTCATGCCCCATCATCTTTCTTTTCATCCGCCATGGGAGGCCGTCGGGATTTGCAAGGCTGGTCTTGCAAAGGTTCGACTAGTTCAAGCCCTAACTCCTTATATCCTGACCTCAATGGGGACATGCAAAGAAAAATAAAGAAAAAGTAGGCCGCTCTGATACCATTGATCCAAATTTAAACAGGAACGCAACAAATTACATAGATAATCATAAACACAGAGATGCAGCGGAAATAATACTTCATTTCATTGATGTAAAACACTGAAACATGCTTACAAACAACAATGGAAATAAACTAGCTAGGGCGATGGTAGCTTATCTCTCAGAAGAGATGTGGTGTCTACATGCCTCTAAACAATGTTACAATGAGGCTCGAAGGTCTATTTATTGTTAAGAAACAATGGAAAACCCTAAATAGCCAAAAAAACTAACCGTAGAAGATGAAACGCCAAATTGTGGGTCTCGTTTTGGGTAAATTGGTACATCAAATTCCCGGGGTTGTAACTTTGGCATACAATATTTGTTTTATGCCCACCATAGCTCGTTAGAAATACCTATCCGAGTACTACAACTTTGGGAAGACCCAGTCAATGACCATGTTGCTCCCAGTTTTCCCAAAAAACGTCGTTTAGGGGCTCAAAACGGCTCCAGAAGTTCATGACCCAAAAAACTAGTAAAAATAGTAAATTGTGCTACAATTATGAAAACTGAAAAAATGAAAGAGACAGTTGTGGGGGTCCAAGTGGGATAGTTGGGTCGCCACCAACATCCACCTGGATCATTCTTCCCCCCTTAGGAAGCAATGGTCCCCATTGCATTGAGTTCCTCCATTTGATGAACTTGGTCCCTGGTGAGTTGTTCTGCAATCTCGAATGTGTCTAGTAACGGTGGGAAGCATGGTCAAGGGTCGTACACATTGAACACTTGGTGCAGGGGAAGGAATGGAAGAATGATGTGCTCCAAAGCATTGTTTCCCATAGCCTTGGCAATGTTGTAAGTACCACGTCGGAGTGGTTTGAGCTTCTGATGGGTTCTTGTAAGGCGTTCTTTCTACAGATGAAACTAGACTTTGTCGCCCATCTGAAACTTGTGTGGTAGACCTGTGGGTGAGGAGAAGTTGTTCCTGTGTTATTTCATGACCGTATCCCTTTGCTGTTAGTGTTGCGTCGAGGAACCCTTCACGGGGGTCATGGATGTGGCGACGATCTTCCCCTTACTTTGGGAGCGAACCAGACAAATGAATTTCCTAGTCTGGGAGATGATCTTGCTGCATTTCCTAGCAGAGATCAAAGAGGTGGCGGTAGGTGGGGCTACCTTCGGTGTCCTGTATAATGAATTACCAAAAGAAATAATAATGACGTGAGGCCTTGACTCATACACAGCATGTCACCTCCACAAGTATGGTTGGCTTAATAGTACATCACAAACATCAAGAGGTGCAACATCACACAATACCTCATCTGTAAAGGGCTTGATGTTGTAGGGAAGGCGACATTGCTGGCGGACTTGAAGATCTCGTCCTTGGTGAAGCCACCTGATATTGTACGACTGCGGGTGTGGTGTAGTCGGTAGGCCCAACCGCTTCACGACCTCTGCTGAAATGAGGTTCTTTTGGCTCCCACTGTCAACAATGAATTGCAGCGGTGAACCCTTCAGCCACATCTGTGAGTGGAAAAGACACCCCCCCTCCTTTGGATCTTCAGGCTCATTCTTCTGGATCTTAGCAGTGGCTATAGTGGCGCTGGGCTCCACGCCAATGATCTACTTCCCATATTCCATTCCCCTTGTTGGGTCCTGACTCAGGGTTGGAACATGCATCTGATTCTGAAGCCTTCAACTCGGCCACCAGCGACTGCTTCACCTGGTACTCACTTGCTTTTTGAGTGGGGCTCTTGTGGAACTCACACCACTTTCCTATGTCCTTCTTCGACTTCGTGGTGTTGCTCTTTTCTTGCGGCTTCGACCAGTTGTCTTAGGTCACCGCGCCTTGGCTTTGTCCTTTAGTCTTCGGATTTGCAGATCCAAAGTCTCTCTTATTTTGCTTAAACTTCTGCTCAATCTTGACAGTGTATCGGTACATTGTGCCAAGCGAGGAGATATTCAGGAAATCCATCTCTTCCTGGATGTACCTGTGTAGGGAGCCGCAGAATTTGAGTACCAAATGCAGCTCAGAGTCCTTGATACCTAACTATGTGCGAAGGTTATGAAAAATGTTTGTGAACTCTGGCACATCTTGGTCCCATCCCTGCCGTAGCGTGGTCCACTTTATGTATTTGTCCTCATAGCTTTTGACAGGGTAGTACTGCTCCTTGATAGCATCCCGAAATGAATTCCAAGTGGGTGTGGCTGAAAATAGTGAGCCCGTACTTTCATCCTTTTGCTCACAGTAAGTTTCCCACCAGTCCTTGTCGTGGGGGGCTGCTTTGAGAAGAGCGAAAATAATATTTTCCCCACTCGAAAATTCATGAACAGAAAAATATGCTTCTAGCAGATTTAACCATTTGTCTACAACATCTGTATCTATCTGACCCTTGAATATGGGGATTTCAACATTAACTTGTACCTTAAAGGGTGTGGAGTTTCCAAAGTAACTGTTGGAAGCCGATGCATCGCCTCTAGGTACTGCTGAAGGATCTGGGCAAAATTGTCCATCATTGCATTCCTTTGTCACTTGAAGGCTTCTTCGAGAAATATTTTGACAGAATCTCCTACCCCCTCATCTTTCTTTTCATCTGCCATGGGAGGCTGCCGGGATTTGCGAGGCTGGTCTTGCAAAGGTTCAACTAGTTCAAGCCCTAACTCCTTATATCCTGACCTTGTTAGGGACATGCAAAGAAAAACAAAGAAAAATCAGACCACTCTGATACCATTGATCCAGATTTAAACAGGAAAGCAAAAAATTACATAGATAACCATAAACATAGAGATGCAGCGGAAATAATACTTCATTTCATTAATGTAAAATACTGAAACATGCTTACAAACAATAATGGAAATAAACCAGCTAGGGTGATGGTAGCTTATCTCTGAGAAGAGATGTGGCGGCTAAATGCCTCTAAACTGTGTTACAATGAGGCTCGAAGACCTATTTATTGTTGAGAAACAATGGAAAACCCTAAACATCCAAAAGCATAATCCTAGAAGATGAAATGTCAAACTGTGGGCCCCGTTTTGGGTAAATTGGTACATCAACTTCTCGGGATCGTAACTTTGGCATATGATCTTCATTTGACTCATACCATAGCTCATTAGAAAGATCTATCCAAGTACTACAACTTTGGGAAGAGGAACATCGGTTCATGGACCCATGTTGCTCCCTGTTTTCCCAAAAAACATTGTTTAGGGCATCAAAACGGCTCCAGAAGTCTAGGACCTGAAGAACTACTAAAAATAGTAAATTGTGCTACAATTACAGAAAGTGAAAGAGACAGTTGTGGGGGTCCAAGTGGCATAGGTGGGTGGCCACCAACATCTACCTGGATCAACAGTGGAGGCGTCCAAAAAAGTGCTTGAAAACGCGTTGACCAAGGTTTGCAATGCTCAGCGAAGTGATTAGGACCTACGCATACCTGCAGTACTGTGGGCTTGTCAAACGACATGCAAGAAGTTGACTAGAAAAACCCCTTTTAGGCTTGTCTATGGTGTGGAAGTGGTAATGCCTGTGGAATACAACGTGCCTAGTCTAGCATAGCAATGCTCACAGGTATGACGAATTGCGGAGCCCTAGAGGAGAGGCTCGCGCAGCTGGATGAGCTCAAAGAAGAAAGATTCTTGGTTAGATTTCACCAGCAAGTCCAAAAGCAGTGCTGAAAGGCATGGGATGATCGACACATCAAGTTGTGCACATTTAAGGTAAATGATTTGGTTTTGTTATATGATAGTAAGTTTGATAAATTTCTAGGGAAATTCAAGATGCATTGGTTATGACCTTATGTTATTAAGGAGATTACCGATGGAGGAGCGGTACAGCTGGTAAAATTAAATGGAGAACCCTTCCCAGGAAAAGTGAATGGAAATCACTTGAAGCCATACACTAGCGGTCCGGCCATGTGACTAAACAAAAGTAGCAAAGTCTTAGTGCTCCAGGCAGTGGAAGGAGGTGTGGGACTATAAACTATATTGCTCTAGTTGGGGAGCTGCGCAACTGGAAGATGGCGCAAAGCAAGGACATGTCACTAGGTCTAGGTCAACGTGAAGGGAGTTGCGCTACCCAGGGAGAAATTGCGCAGGTCGGCTGGAAAGTGACCATTAAAGTCACTGTTCATGAAAAGACGGTAGAAGTGAGGCCAAATGGAGCGGGCGGTCGGCATTTAAGACGAAATTTATGGCTTAGATCCTTGAAAATCTACCGCCAATCCGGCACTAATGAACTGATTTTGGGGGGAATGGTCGGATTTGAATTCAAAATTCCCTACAAATTACAAGTGGTTGTCCAACAAAAAACACTTGGCATTTTGAGAATTGAGTTGTTGCGCTCTCAGGTGCACATGAACTGTGAATTCTTTCAAGATCTGGTAGCGAGTCCGACGTTTGAACAATTGTCAAAGGCGACACAATAACTAGTGAATAGCGTCATGTCGACTCATGCAAAAGCTTTGGACATCGAAGGAGTAGCAACCTAGGAGAATGTGCAGGAAATTGATATGGGGGCCAAAGTAGCTGCCTCTGAAGTGGCCGAAGTATTGGCAAAGGTACCTAAATTCCCAAGAATGTTGAGACTGAAGCCAACCCCAACCAAGGAGAGCATGAAAGACAAGAAGGGCAAGCAGCCTACGATACTGGTGTGTGCGTCGCCAAGATGAAACGAACCAAACCCCACTGCCCAGGAGAAAGGCAAGGCTATAAATCTAGAATCAGAAGAGGAGGATATTGAAGACATCTCCATGGACGATGAGGATGTGGGAGTGGAAATAGAGGAGATTGAACCCTAGGTTGCGGATCTTGTTACACAGTTTCTGGAGTATGTCCCTCCATGCAAGCCTAAGTCCAAGGTCCCAAAGGACATTGATGAAAGTAAGACTCCTTTGCAAACCCCTCTGCTACCGGATGAAATTGCTTTTGATGGTCTGTGTTTGGCATGGTTGTCGGTATTGAAGCTTGAAGACTGGGACTTGGCGGACCATGAGAAGTTCTCGCACCTAGAGACCGAACAGCTGATGAACTGTATCACAGACACAAATACGGGAATGACTACATTGGAGCCGTGGAAGTGGCTCAAAGGAGTAGAGAAGGCAGGATTACTCAACCTGCTCTGGGTGCCACACTATAACCGCACCCCCGTGACAGTATTGGTCATCAAGTAGCTATTGTGCTTGCTGCATGATGGGTGTCTATGGTTGGAGGAGCTGATACCCATCACTAATATTTTGATTCATAGAATAACAGGCATGCCGTAAACAGGTGAAAATCTAGCTATGATCTTTGGCAGCAAGGGTGGCAAGCAGGTGCTCACAGAATCAATGAAACAGAAGTTCAAACTGGTGAAGAAGTCGCGCAGGTACACTATTTCTGCCATCTGCAACCCTGCTATGAAGGTGACAATGCAGATCCTAGCAGGGAAGGTGATAAAGAAGTGCTATGTCAATGAGGTGTTGGTTCCTATCGTCATGCTCGCATAGCAGTGCGTGGAAGGAGTCTAGTTAACTAGTCAAACTACCTTCGCAGAGAATTCCTAGAGAACTGTCGCGAAGCGCAAGAGCAAAGCAAGATGTTCCACTACACGTGGCTCTTGTTGTCGATTGTGTTGGCATGTGGTAGCTACTAGAGGAGAGCCAGTTCCCTTCAGTCACACTAGACCTTCCTGAAGCAGCTAAGTACGCTTCGTTATGGGTGACCAAGGACGCGCAGTGAGTTTGGGATAATAAGATCTTCTACATCTTGATGGAGATGAATATCAGGATGGCCATCAATCACAAGCCATGGTCATCGCGCATGGTATACGATAATCTGCAGAGATGTGCCAAGGTTAAATTTGATTTCCATCGAATATCAATGAGGGCATAGAAGGACCATGTGAAAAAGTGGTACAATTTGTCGTACCTAGCCACAGATTATGCCATTGATGTGGTGCTTGAGAAATGGTTAGTGGAGTGGCACACTATCACTAACTTGGCGCTGGGTGGAAGAAATTCCGCTGCACAAAAGAAAAAAGAAGGAGGCCAAGCTGAAGATGGCGCAGCTAGTCTAGAAAAGGAAAAAGGAGGCCGTTGAGAAGGCCCAGGTGGACAAGCAGAAAGGGAGGCAGGAAAACGGACAGGTGGTATAGAGCGGGGCTCTGATAAAGGCACATGGTTGCCTTCACCTGAGACTAAACTGGAGGACATAGAGCAACATGGCACGGACCCTCAGGAGATGTTCGACCGCATTAAGCACCTGAGAGAGCTCGAGAAGGGAGGTCTAGAAAGAAGTCCAAGGCAACCAAGACCTCACTGGACCCTATCACATTAACAGAGGGTGACTTATATGACATCGGTGACACAGTCAGAGATGTCATAGCAGAGGCCCTACAACAATTTGAAAAACAACAGCAGATCATACTAGGGGCTATCCAGACCGGGTTGTAGGAGTTGCAGACCCGCGCGTCGCAAGCTGGTACGCTATCCACCAGCTTGGCTATCGGCACGTCAGAGGTTGTCAATATGCTGCACATGAAGGCTTCCTGTGTGATAGTGCTGCCAGATGGAGCACTAGCCATGGAAAATGAGGCTAACATTCCCACTATCAGCGCCTTGAAGGGAGTTGGACTGAACCTGGTAGCACTTCCGCACGAAGCACTCCACCTCTTGCAGGATGGAATAATTGTAGAGTTGAGGGCCCATGAGCACTGTGCCCTCTAGGTGATTAGTGAACAAAAGATAAACAATGAGCAGATAGCCCTACAGAGGAATGTTGTCATCGTTACCGAGGCCGAGGTGACCAGCCAGAGCAAGAAGATCATATAGGTTGTGGAGGAGTCATGCATAATGGTCCCAGAGTTAGCCATTCTGGAGGAGGAGCTAGTCAAGGTCTGCATCCGCATATTGGCGACAGGGGTGCGCAACACTCGGACAGAGATGGCGCAGGTTCAGTTGGAGCTGAACCTACAGATTACAGAGCTGCAGTTGAGGGCCCATCCTTCAACACCGCCAAAAGCTAAAGGAACAACGGGTGGCCGCTATCATAGAAGCAGTCACGACGGTGGAAAGTGCAGTAGCAGACTACACACAGTTGTTCGAACAATCATTCGAGGTCCTAACCAGCTTGTAGGAGGACCCAAACATCCAGACGCTAGAGACAGAAACACACGAACTCCAACAGCGCTATGACAAAGTTAAGGGCACAATGCAAACCATCACGCTGACACAAAGGTTAGCCAAGCAGCTAAAGGAACAGGTGGATGCAGCGCTGCACAAGGAAGTAGTGTTGAAAGTGCGACTAAAACCCTGGCTGGAGGAAGTTTACGCAATCATAGGAAACATTTAAGGCAAGCTTGCGACTCTGCAAGAGACACAACAATAGCTCTAGGCTGATAGCACAAGGGTTCTTGGCTTGTATGGGCCTGACCCAGGTTCAGAGGTGATTTAGCCAAGAAAATCCCGGTACTACTGGCCCTTTCGGCAACAGTCCATGGAGTGCGGACTGAGGTCTCACCCGAAGTAGCATGGGAGGGTGCTAGAACTAGGTTTTTGCACCTTGGGGATGCCTGATGAGCTTTTGGAGGTCTACGATTTGACCATGCGCACATGTTGCTACGCGCAATTACTACCCCTTCGCAACCTGCGGTGCTACTTCCGTGCAGCCCTACTTGGGGCGCAACCCGTATAATACCCAAGTTCCTTGCTATTTAATCTATTATTACCTAATTACTTAACTTGTTTATGTAAGACTAATTATTATTACAGCATATTTAGCAATCATATCAGTGCGCGCGATAAATAAAACAGTATAAACGTTAAGAATATAATGCACAACAGATACACAGAAATAGGAATCAACTTCTCTTTATTAATCTTCAATCCATATTACAAACTCGACACCGCCCTACGCACTTAGCTGCAAGGATCCGTACACTCAGTTGTGGACTCTACTAGGCCTCTGCGCACTCAGCTGCAGAGCCTCTTCCTACTACTACGACCCAATACGCTTAGACTCCTACTCTAAGCTCGAACCATTCGTATTCGCTTCTCCAATTCCTCCATTAACTTATTTATCTTTAAAACTTAGAGCCTCACTCTATTTATACAATCCCATGGTCTTTGGACCATGGGTAGGCCGACATGACTTTACATTACACTATATTACTTTAGGGCGGACAACCCTATGACTTAACCTATACTTTGCGCTCTACAGTCATAATTCACAGAGTCTTACAAAACCTTTGACCAAAACTTGGGCTTTACGCCCCAAAACATGTTGTGGGGGGATTCCCTGCCCAACAGGCCCCCACACAATCATCGTGACTTGTCCTGAGTCACTCTGCTGGTGTGGCAACCTTGACGCAGAGCCCCTCCAACTGGTCCCATACTACTCGGAGGTCTATGACGCATTATTCTACAATTTGTTGGACCTGTTGCATTCTTTCTTCTAAATCATCTGTGTCTGAAACATGTCCTTACCTTGGTACCGGCATCTGATGCATGTGTTTATAGTCCCGCACCCTTGTCCGGCTCCTTGGGTCGCGAACACTGTGCTTCGGCCGGTTAGTCAAAGAGCCAGCCCACCCGTGTGGGTTTTCAAGCGACTGTCGTTTACTTTGCTTGGGAAGGGTTCTCCATTTAGTTTTACCAGCTGGACCGCGCCTCCATCTGTGACCTTCTTTACCACATATGGTCCTAGCCAGTGCATTCTGAATTTTCCTAGAATTTTTTCAAACTTACTGTCATACAGCAGTACTAAGTCATTTACCTTGAAGGTGCGCAACTTGATATCGTGGTCGTTTCGGGACTTTTCACGTTGTTTTTATACCTACTGATGAAATCCAACCAGAAACCATTCTTCCTCGAGTTCTTCTAATTACGCGAGCCTTTCTTCTAGAGCTTCGCAACTTGTCATGCATATGAACGCTGTTATTTGTAGACTAGGTATGATGTATTCCATCGACATGACAACTTTCATACCATAGACCAACTGGAAGGGTGTCTGTCCCGTCAGTTTCTTGCACGTTGTCCTATATGCCCATAACACGGCAGGTACGCGTAGGTCCCAGTTATTTCGAGGTGCATTACATACTTTGGTCAACGCAGTCTCCAATATTTTATTGAATGCCTCTACTGTCCCATTGGCCTGTGGGTGGTATGGTGTACTTTTCTGATGATACACCTAGAACTCTTCTATGAGTGTGTTGATGGTTGTGATGCAGGAAAGTGTTCCCTATATGGACAAAGGCAACCCCTCTAGCCCTAGAGTGGGTCTAGTCACAAACAAGGACAGATCAACAATAGCTTTCCTTAAACAGTTAAAGTTGGAGGCTTACCTCAACCGGTGGTCGATGGAGTTCTGTTGCGCTACTCCAGCTTTCGCTTCCTTCTCCTCAACGAGTGATCAACCTGAAACAAAGTAAAGGAAATACAACAAAGCTCGTAACCGAATACAATAATGAACTATTTACTCACAAAGTCAAGAAGTCATGAGCTATCAAGTACATTACATACAAGACATAGGAAAACATCATTGATTGCATTAATAATGAAATAAGAGTCAGCTTACAACCAAAGTCTTGACATCACAAGCTTTCTTAGAAAGAGTCCAGCCAGCATGTTCTTCAAGCATTCACTCTTTGAAGATGGATCTCCCAACATACAAGAGCTCTCTCACTTATAAGTTTTACACAAGATCAAGGGCACTTCACAACCTTCCACAAGCTATCAACAATCCCACACTTATCACTCTCACACCAGCTATCTAGCAAACTCACAAACACTAACAACATTACTCCACTAGCCAACCATCAGGAACTATGGAACTAGCCATGCATATCAATGGTGAGATTTTATATAGGAGAAGGAGTCTCCATGAATGGAGGAAAGGAGAGCTTATCACCAAGGAAGGTAGCACAATTGACGGAACTGCCACACCAGGGAAGGAAGGGCGACATAAACAAGGCCAACAACCAGGTCTGGAGTCATCTGGAAGGCCGACTGTTGGAACAATTCACCCAATCTGGATCATCGCAGGCACATAACTAAGCTTCAGCGCTGACATCGCAAGTGATCAGTGCAGATAGTTAGATCATCATTGGAGAGACCACATAGCCCCGCGCTGGTGCTTAAAATCGGGCCATCGCAGGAATCAAGTGTACTTCAGCGCTGGCAGTGCGAATGGACTGTTCATCAGCGCCTTTCAGCACGTTTATCAAGCCTATAACCGCGATGAGGCAGATAATTTAGGAAAAGTGGGTCAATTGGTAGCATAGGAGAGCATTTGTCTGTCATAAGCATGTTTGACTTAGACACATGACACAGCGAGAAGACCGGGAGTGAAAGCGGTGATAAATTACTGTGTAACAGATGCCCCCTAAAGTATGAAGCCCGAGAGAGTGGGAGGGGTAAAATGCTTTACAAAACAACTGAGATAGAACACCATCTGGAAGAACCTGTACGCAAGTCGAACTGATATCTCTGAAGTACATGTAGTCTAGGCATGGGCGAAGCCATCTAGAAGAAATACGAAATAGGTCTGTGGTATGGGTGCAGCCATCCAGCTAATGATACCATGATAATGATAAAGGTATGGTCGCAACCATCCATCAACGAGTCATGTAACCAAAAACCAATCCACGTAGCTCGAACGTGTGTGATCTGAGTTCAGGGTCTTGAACCCAACCAACCATAGTACAAATTCCAACATGCGAATAGAGGTGCTGAAGTTGAGCATGAGAGAAAGTCGCTTGATTACCGGTCAATGATGTAAACCATTAACAAGCGTGAGAGAAACCACCAATAATGCCAGTGGTTCTCAAGGTACTGTCTAGTACAATCCACGGAGTGTGAAAAAGGAGCTGAAGTTGAACACTCGTGGAATCACCCAATCGACGACCAATGATGCAAATCGACCATGAGGTGCAAAGAAATTGCCATTAAGGCATGCAAGCTCCAAGGTACCAAAGGGGGTCTCGAGATCAATCTCCTGGATAATGAGCTGATGTCGACAGGAGATGACCCGTCGCAAGAGGGCCATAATGTTTCCCCCATCAACGACACAAGATAAGGAACAAGTGGTAGATGGTGAAATAGAGCATCAGAGAAGAGGACAAAGGCATAAACTGCAGAAGGATTATACTCTTGAACATGTCGGCGACACGACTCCGGAGGGTGGTAGCATTCAGGTACCAAAGAATCAGAGGCTTGATGGAAACATCATGGATCAGATGGAATGAGGCTAAATGACAACCCAAACCCGTGGAAGGCCAAATGACGATGTATGGATGTCCCAATCCAACAAGAAGCAAAAGTGTCGATGTTCAAGAGTGACTCGCTGCCGTAGACAATCAATGATAAACCTGTGGTAGAATCCAACCTAGTGATAGTTTAACGAGCCCTAGGGATGAGAAGCTCGGGTCTCGTCATGGTGACGAGTCCAAAGTCGTGAGAGTTTAACGAGTCCGACATAGGCAAAACTCGGAGTATTTTTCATGTTTAGGGAGTTTGAAAAAAACATGGAAAAGAAAACTCCAGGGGGGTCCTTTTTCGTAAAGTTGTGTCTCTCAAGCCCGAAAAAGTATAAAATGATACACGAAAGAACCGCTTGACCATTGCGATCAAGGAGTACTTTTTGTGATTAGTGATTCTGACCCGAAAAAAGTAAAAAATTGATTGAAACCACGTTATTTCGTAACCAATATCGGACTTGAAACAACAAAAGTCTGGCAATTTTTTCGTGTTTACACGGTCGGAAAAGAGCTTAAAGCATACCACCTTTTATTTCGTTTAACGAGTAGAAAGGAACAACTCGGCTATCTTTTCATATTTTATGAGTCAGAAAAGAGCTTAAAGGTGACTCGTCCTAGAGGAACAAATGGTATAAAGGGCAGCAACTGGTTCTGGCAATGGTGGAACTGCTCAAAACACGTAATGGTCAAGAGGCTAGCTAATAAAACCACTCATCGCTACGGTTCCTCAGGAAGGGAAAAACAACCAAGTGAAAGCATATGATTGGCCAAAGAGATGGTGGCAATGGAATGAAATAACCAAGGCTCATCTAGCAGAATTTAGCAGATAAAAATGGTAGTCACGAGATGTAGATCAGGTATAGGTTCATTTTTTCACAAGCTTGAACCATAGAGAACTCTGCTTGGATTCGGTTTCATGTTTACACAAGCTTGAAATGAAAAAATATGCTTGTTAAAGTTAGCATGCCCCCAACATAATGATTCAAATCGAGGTACATGCCCCCCAAGCTTCATTGCATTCAACAAGGTGAATGGAATGAAGCTTCACTTTCGAGATCTTGGAAAGACTCGGCTTGGATTTTACGAGATCTTAATCAAAGACTCAATTTGGAAAGGGAGTTGTTTCATTTTTTAATGAGGTTGACACAGTAAAAGAACTATCCTCATAACACTTGTTTCAATTTTTAACGAGGTTGACACAAGATCAACAACTTTCCTCAAAACCCCTTGTTTCATTTTTTAATGAGGTTGACACAAACTATCCTCGGGACTCCTTGTTTCATTTTTTAATGAGCTTGACACAAGACAAGGAACTATGCTCCAACTCCTATTCATGGGCCTTATGAGAACATGGCTCCCAAGAGGTCTTCGCGGGATGGAAGAACCACACTCTGGGAGGAATACATGTCATGAGGCACTAATGACAAATCAGGTTCCAATGCCCCCAGTACATGATGTATGAGACCATCTGCATGATCATCAGTAGAGGCAGAGACGGAACGGGTAGCCACATAATTGACCTATGGAAAGGGAGGTACTGCCTGCGAGCAAGAACCGAGAGGGGATGGCAGTTGCGCAGGAGGCACCGGGGGACTAAAGAACGTTAATTGATCTATAGTCACGATTCTTCCATCGTGTGGAAAACAAACCACACGGAAAAGTGAAGAGACAAGGGCCCCCATGGCATAAACATAGTCACGGCCAAGGAGAAGATTGAAATTCGCACCTTGGACAACCATGACATCAATATAGATGGTTTTGCCCCCCAAAGTAATAGGAAACTTTGGTAGGACCCCTACAGGTTGACAGGCTCCTCCGTCGAAGGCCAACAGATTCTATGTGACCCGCACAAGTTGTGGGGAACCCAAAGCTTGCCAAGTAGTGGAAGGCATAAGACTGATAGACACACCCTCATCCAGGATAGTGCCAGGTATTGCCTTATCATATGCATGTACTGTAATCTCAAAAGGCACATAGGATGGAAGGCGGAAAGCAGTGAAGTGACTCCAGTTGAAGGAAACAACCAAACTCCTTGGTGGGGGAATCGTATGATTTCCCCCATGCTCTAAAGGAACCGAAGAAGGACTCTCTGGATCAGCTGGGATAGGAGGGTCGTTTTTAGACTCAGGAGAATCTGACGAGACGAGAAGAACATGAGCATGACGCTCTTCCGAAATAGAGTTATCAACGGGTGGTGAACCCGAGTCGACACTCTCTCCGACCAATGGTTGGTCTGGAATAGGCTTAGCACAACCAGGTTCAGAAAGAGGAGGATGGACAAGAGAAGAATCTAAGTCAATCTCTTTGTCGATAGGGAGAGGTTCTGAAGAGAGCCTTTGATAACCAACAGGGAGTTGGGGTGAAGAAGCTGTAAGATTTTCCAAAACAGCGGAAGCTTTACCCATGAGCGGACAAAGGTGAAGGGGATGGTTGCCTTCACATAGCCTACATGGGAATCGAATCTTTCCTTTCTTCTTACCATTGCTAGTTGATAGGGTAGCATCACCATGAGCTTCAGAGGATGATGAGGGATGAGCCAGATCGTGCGACCATACTTCTAAGATCCTAGGAATACCAGGACAATCACGAAGAAGATGGTCACCCTTGCACAATTTACAAGGAAACTTAACCTTCCGCGGAGGAGTAGAAGGTGGTCCGACCTGAGATGTACTTGGAGCAGTAGCTGCACAGGTGGCCTCGTGCTTATCGTACTTCTTCTTCTTCAGCTTCTTCTTCTTCTTATTCTTAGTCTCCTGGTTACTAGATGTGAAACTTTCACCAGGCGAAGGAGGAGATGAAGGTGAAGAAACGGGGGAAGAAGGCGTAGGCTCAACCTTGGAATCATCATGTCGTGGTTCAGACGAAGAAGACGATGGAACAGGAGTCATGACGCTCAAGACCACCGAGGTCAAAAACAACTATACGGGCAAACCGATGGTTAACCCAGGGAAAGACAATGTTGCCATATACGGAGCACCGGCATTTCCAAATGAAGGAAACGGACCAGGATTTCCATCTGGGGGAAAACCTTGGCTAATAAACTCAGGGAATGTTTCCATTGAGAACAAGCCTGAAAAACACTCTTATCACAACCAAGAACTCGAAATTTTACCAGGAATATTTCGTGGGCAGTAAATTTTATGGCGCAGGAACAAAACTTGACCTTTTCATGTTTCAAGAGTCGAGAAAAGGAAAAAAAGGTGACTCTATCTCTTTCGAGTTTTAATGAGCCTGAAAGAACAAGTGCTTAGATGGACCTTTTCTTTTAGGGAGTTCGAAAAGGAACAAAAGTGACTACTCTGGAGAACTTGGCAAAAGGTTTACCAAACAACCCATAAAACTACATATACACCTTGGCAGTCATATGAAAACCAAGGACTTTCCGTATGGCAGTCAATCTTCCTTAATGTTGTGTTTGGTGCGTTACGATTTGTAAGGCGGCAAACACGGCTTCCTATGGATAAAGGATGATAAACCTAGTTGGGTCTCCCAACATATACTCGACGGTACATGGGAGCACAATTCCATACTAGACCACTATTGAGTCACAGAAGGAGGAATCACCCAACCTTGAGTGGAATCAAAAGTGACTAGGTTTAACGATGCCGGAGCACATCTCTAGCCTAGACCTCTAAATAATGAGCATTATGTTCCAATGCGTTGTTAGATTCATTCAGTTTGTTTTAGAGTTGATCTTGGATTATGTTTTAGTTTTCAGGCCTTACCGTGTGTATTCAACAAATCCTAGGATGCAGCTAAAATGAATGAAATATCCTTTTACTTCAATGAACACCTACCTACGGGAGGGTAGAGAGATCATTCCCAAACCAAGAAAACCAAGACAAGCGAGTGCAAACACTAAGAAACACAATGCATCAATACACTAATCTCACGATGCATCGATACTACTAATGAAAGATTTGAAATTTGCTTTCCAATTTCTCAAACATGAAAATTCGTAATGCAAATGTACTTTCACTTTCGTATGCTAAATGAATGCAAACTGTTGATTTTTCTTTTTTTTTTAATTTAAAGACAAACCAGCAAGTGTGAACTAATCGATCCAAACAATTGTGATCTATGCTTGGTAATGAAGAAATCGAATCAACATAAAAAAATTGGTTCAATAACAGACACTAAAAATCAACCAGAAACAAGCAGTGAAAAAGCCTCAAGCAAATCAATAAGAGGGTTGTGGACGAACCTTGAACAGACAAGTAACCCAAGCAAATGGTTTCTCGACGAAACTTCTAAAGGGCTAGGTCACATGGTCTAAAAACACAAGACTCACTCAATGAAATCAAAGAGACAATGCCCCTAACCAAAAGCAATTAAAATAAGCTAATGAGAGACAAGAAACAACAGGGGATATGCAAGACTGATGAATTCAGGAGGTAAAAAGTTGTAAAAACAACTTTACAGGAATCATCGCAAGCTATACATTGACAACTAGAGCTGTCAGCGCAAGTTGAGGTACCATCGCTAGAGATGGACAGACAACTAGAGATGTCAATGCAATTTTTACACTAACAACGCAAGATGATCACGGAAATACAGCTATTTTCCGCGATGATGCGATTTCGAGAGTCGTCGCGGGAATTAAACTAGAAACCTAAGATCATCACGGGTGCAAAGCTATAAATGGCGATGACTTCACGACTGTTAGGCTTTTTTCCGCGATGATGTTAAAAACAATGACAAATGAACAAAAACTCCCAAATCAAAAACAATCAATCCTTCAATCAAATAGGGGTATTTCCTAGATCAACCCAGGAAACTCAGAGGACTGATAACTAATCCCCAAAACTTCAAAAGAGACCAAATCAAAAAATCAAGGCAAGAGCAAACAAGAAAAACAAAGGCCAAAACTCCTCCCCAGTGGAGTCGCCAATTCGTGATGCAGGAAAGTGTTCCCTCTGCGGACAAAGGCAACCCCTCTAGCCCTAGAGTGGGTCTAGTCACAAACAAGGACATATCAACAATAGCTTTCCTTAAACAGTTAAAGTTGGAGGCCTACCTCAACCGGTGGTCGATGGAGTTCCGTTGCGCTGCTCCAACTTCCACTTCCTTCTCCTCAACGAGTGATCAACCTAAAACAAAGTAAAGGAAATACAACAAAGCACGTAACCGGATACAACAATGAAATATTTACTCACAAAGTCAAGAAGTCATGAGCTATCAAGTACATTACATACAAGACATAGGAAAACATCATTGATTTCATTAATAATGAAACAAGAGTCAGCTTACAACCAAAGTCTTGACGTCATAAGCCTTCTTAGAAAGAGTCCAGCCAGCATGTTCTTCAAGCATTCACTCTTTGAAGATGGATCTCCCAACATACAAGAGCTCTCTCACTCATAAGTTTTACACAAGATTAAGGGC
>APFE031282410.1:114734-132545 GCA_000404065.3 Pinus taeda | reverse complement strand
CTTACCAGCATAGCCTTTTTAATATTGTCATCCACGACGCCTTGTGCTTCCCATACGGCTCTTACCATGAACCAGAATTGGTCCAGATCTTCTTTTCCCACTCCTCTGAATACTGGTAGTTTGATCGCACTTGCCATATTGAACTATGGTGGTGGGGGAGGTGGGGTGGGTGGAGATGGAGGTGAGGAGGGTGAGACGGGTGGCAGTGTGGGTGGAGGTGGTAAACGCAAAATACATTGCCTTATCAGACTGACCGTGCTTCTCAGAGAAACTTTCGCAAGCTCTTCCTCACTTTCCCGTGAGGGTGAAATTAAGGGAGTGTTTTCCAACTCTTCACTACTTCCGCTTCTGTAGATCTTCCTACTTCGTGTAGTCCCAAGAATTAATTATTTGCATAACCCACTTTTCACACAATAGCATCTTAATCCAAGTGTTCAAAGATTTAATATACTTACCTCACGGTCCCTTGAGAAAATGTTGCTCCGCCTCACTATAGCTGAAGATCGTGTCTACCACAAACTCAATGATAAATCCTCCTATTATTTGGTCAAGCCAATGGTCCACAGCTCGTGCAATCTTATCTCTTGATGCTTCTAGTCTGCGCACTAATTCTGGAGTCCACACTATTGTTTTGTCAATCCTACGCCTTCCCTGGTTGTCTGCTAACTTCACGATCCACTCATATAGCTCAGAACGAAAGGATGCAAATAAAATTTCATGGATTTCCATATATAAGTAGTACTCCATCCACTATTCCTTAGTTACTCGTGGATTTCTGTTTTCTTATGTCGCGACCTTGTGAATCTTCTTGTCCAACCACTTTTCAATTTCTTTCTTTGTCGGCTTCAAGTGGCACAACATCAAACATCCCTTATGCAGATCCCGGTCCTGGCAACAAAACCATTTGTTGGCTTGTATGGGCCTAACCGAGGTTCAGATATGATTTAGCCAAGCAAATCCCGGTACTACTAGCCCTTTCGACAACATTCCACGGAGTGTGAACTGAGGTCTCACCCAAAGTAGTATGGGAGGGTGCTAGAACCAGGTTTCCGCACCCTGGGGATACTTGATGAGCTTCTGGAGGTCCGCGGTTTGGCCCCGTGCGCACATTGCTATGTGCACTTGTTATCCCTTCGCAACCTATGGTGCTGCTTCCGCGTAGCCCTACTCGGGGCGCAACCCGTATAATACCCAAGTTCCTTTCTATTTAATATGTTATTACCCGATTACTTAACATTTTTATGTAAGACTAATGATTATTACAGCATATTTAGCAATCATATCAGTGTGCACGATAAATAAAACAATATAAACGTAAAGAATACAATGCACAACAAATACACAGAAATAGGAATCAACTTCTCTTTATTAATCTTCAATCAAGATTACAAACTCGACACCGCCCTATGCACTCAGATACAGGGGTCCGTGCACTCAGCTGCGGACTCTACTAGGCCTCTGCGCACTCAACTCCAGAGCCTTTTCCTACTACTACGACCCAATACGCTTAGACTCCTACTCTAAGCTCGAACCATTCGTATTCACTTCCCCAATTCCTCCATTAACTTAGCTATCTTTACAACTTAGAGCCTCACTCTATTTATACAATCCCATGGTCCGCAAACCATGGGTAGGCCGACATGACTTTACATTACATTATACTACTTTAGGGCATACAACCCTATGACTTAACCTATACTTCGTGCTCCGCGCCCGTAATTTGCGGAGTCTTACAAAACCTTTGACCAAAAATTGGGCTTTAAGACCCAAAACATGCTGTGGGGGGATTCCATGCCCAACAGGGGCAATAATCGAGAAAACCATTGAAGATGCAAAGTATGCAGCAGCTTAGTGCACGGTCGAAGTTGCTGTCATCTAGGTCGAGTTGCACATGCTTCACGCAAAGATCTTCATGCATACCGAGTGACTCGAGGGCAAGTCATGATGTTTATGTTGGGGACCTGTTGGGAGAAGGATCCCCCAAGGGTAGTTTTGGGGCTAAAAGCCCATGTTAAGTCAATTTTTGTAATATAATTGTAAAGACTCCGCATTTTGTGGTCACGGTGCGTGAAGGTGTTATGTGTCAAAAAGGGTAGTCTACCCTTAGTTTTGTAAAGTAAAGTCAGTTATAAGAGACCTACCCAAGGTCCGCGAACCATGGCATTGTATAAAAAGAGCTAAGCTCTAAGTAGTTTCAAAAGGTGAAAGAAAACAATAAAATGGCAGATCATGCAATAGAGTGATAGCTCTCAAGAAGAAGTCTAAGTCTTGGGTCGTAGTGTAGATAAACTCTGCAGCTGAGTGCATAGAGGCTTAGGGTAGAAGTCCGCAGCTAAGTGTGTGGACCCCTGCAGCTGTGTGTGCAGGGTGGACAGAGTCTGTAACACTTGGGAGACATTAATAAAAGGAGTTATTTTACAAATTTTATGTCTTTATTCTGTTGATGGGTTTGGATATTTTATGTATAAATTTCCTTTATTATACTTATATGATGCGCGAATCAATGAAATTACATTGAATAATTGAACACAATTACGAATATCTGCTTACGCGGTGATAACTTCAATTATTTGACAAGATAAGCAAATCACTTAGGATAATTGGGGAATCTGCACAGCATGTTGCCCTAGCAGCGCGAAAGTACTTGAGCCACAGGTTAGGGTTGCACGAAGGTTGATCGTATACTTTCGTGAAGGTATTAAAGGTTGGAATAGAGGGTTTGTCTTACAAGCCCTAGAGTGATACCACCTGTGCAAAGGCAAGGATAGAAGAAATAAAATGACATCACAACCATCTCAGGGTGCAGAAACTTGGTTCGAGCATCCCCCCATACTACTTCGGGTGAGACTTCAGTCCGCACTCCGCAGGCTGATGCCAAAAGGGCCAGTAGTATAGGGATTTGTTTGGCTAATTAACGTTGAACTTGGGTTAGGCCCCCTCAAGCCAACACTCACCCAATCAGATTCCTCTACTGGTTCAATGATACCTGCTGCAAGCATCTTGTCCAACTCTAAGCAGACCTTTTCCTTGTATTTGGGATTAAGGCAATATGGCCTTTGCTTAACAGGCTTCACGTCTAGTTTCAAAGTTATTTTCATCACTCTCAAATCGCCTATGATGCCTTTTAAGTTTGAAAACTTTGTGGGAAACAGATCCTGATATTCGTGGAGCAATTCAGCGAGCTTATCCATCGTAGCATCATCCCAGTAGTTCCCTATCTTCGCAAACTTCAGCTCCGCCTCTGTGCCAATGTTCACTTGTCTGTTTTTCAATGACGTGTGATATCTGGATTCTCTATCTGTGGTCCCTCAACTTCACGGTGACCTTCTTCCTCTGGGATATTAATGTTCCTTGGATCCTCATCTTCTTCTTTAGTAATCACATTGTAGCATTCTAGCGCATGGCGCAACTGGGTGGTCCAATCTGGTTTAATCCAATCCAAGAGATCCTGTAGTATTTTGAAGACCGTTGCCTTGACCACCTACAACCCTTCATCAATGCATTCAAATCCATCCTCAAAGCTGAATGTTAGCAAAAATCCCTGTCTCAAAATATCCCACTCGTCAATGTCATGGCGGAGCTCTATTTCCAGGTACCAATTCATTGGTATTACATCCAAAGTGTGACAGAATAAATGCACCCACTCCGGTTGCAGCCCTGTCCCATAAACATCAGTCCATTTTGCTAAATGATCGCGTGTTGAAAATAGCAACAAAAAATGATAAAAATAGAATCCAGAATATTCCAATTTTAATTTGTCTTTGAATTAAAATTGTGAATTAAAATTCGAATTTAGTCTCACCAGATGCTTGAAAAATAATTAATTAATTCATCTCGAGTTAATTAGTTGGAGAAATTCAAGTTAGAAGTATTTCTGAAGTCATGCAACAGTTATCCCTTAAATTAAGGAGATAAGATTGAGTTATATTTGAGTTGTAATTAGTTAGCTCAGTTTACTGAGTTAAGTCCAATTAAATTAGTTCCAAACTGTTTGAGGAACTAATTGTGAGTTCAGTCAGTTAATGCATGCATGCATCCAACTAGTGTACTCCATATAACTGAATATTCTCTCATCATTAACTCATGCATGTCTGTATTGAGAAAGACCCAGTTGAGCTAAATGTCAAGGACATGTTACTATCAATTGCATGAGTTTTCCTATAAAAGAAACTCATCCATGCAGAAGGAACAAGGTTCCTTGAAGATTGAGCAGTTTTACAAGGTGTGAGTTCAATATGAGTGATCAGTGTTACACTTGGTAATAGTTGGATCACCCAGGAGAAACAGCGCAAGGAAATAGGAGGCTTGGAGGGCAGAGGAGAAGGTTTGTGAGAAGCCTTGTTTGCCTATGAGCATCCAAGAGGATTGTACTGAGAGATGGCTAGCTATGAGAGCTAAAGCTTTGTGTAATTCTGAGATATTTCCACCTTGTATGATAATACAGATAGTGGGGTTTTTAGTTGATGCTTTCCCCTGAGTATTTTATGTGTTTCATGTGCATTGATTCTTCTTCTTCTTCTTATATGTGTTCAACTCGATTCTTGCTCTATCTTTAAGCTTCTGCAAGTTTGATAGTAGAAGTAGATTATAGTATTTTTTTTTGGTATATTGCATTGTCGAGTTAATCTACAGTCAGATTTTCTACATAGATCTCAGAGGTAGATTTGTAGAGAATTTGTAGGAAATTCTACATTGCGTAGATCATTCCTTCCATCATATTTCTTCATTACTCAAACTTTTGGGCGACCAAACCACTATCTCATCATTTTTCTATATTCGTGTCATCCATCAAAATTGTCTTTATGTGTACCCAACCACCTTGTGGGTGTAGCGCGTAGCGCCAAATCCAGTGCTTGGAAGAGATGCTTCTCAGGCACTTCCCTTTCAAATGCATCCAAAAATTTATCTACATCAGTTAGACCATCATAATAAGGCAAACTCCTTACCTTCGATGATACACAACGCAATGATTTAGTCTTCATGTTACAACGTAGCGTAGATACTTCGTGCAACCTATTCTAAAAGTGTTCCAACTCCTCATCTGAATCTGTTGTACAGTAACTTTTGGTGTCCCGTGCAATGCATCCATATGTTTTTGGATTCACCCAATCTTTATCTCACGTTTTTATTTTATAGATCGGATCTAGATCATCACCACTTTCCTCATAATCATAGACCAATTCAATATAGCACGGTCCTTCTACAGGGTCCAAAGGTACTACTACACGAGTGATTTCCTTTCAAATGACTCTGCTTCTTCAAATTGATTACTCCATTCATGTCAATAGCCCAATTGATCCCAAGGAGTGCGGGGTAGGGATTGATGTGATCGAAAATCTCTATTAATTCGAAATCAGCCAACATGCGAGTGCGAGCGCGCCTTCAATATCTATTGTCACTCCCTACAATATTCCCATGGGGATAATCTTTTGTTGATTTTCCATCCTCAATTGAATCAAAGACCACTACAGCATAGGTCTTCCGATTCTTTCCCATATCTGTTTAGGCAATATGTATGCATCTGACTCCAAATCCAAAATAACTTGATCCATTTCATACTCTCCTATTTGCGGAGTGAGCCTCATCTCACGCCCTGTTCTTGCCTTATGCTTACCAATTTTCCTGACTATGTGAGGTCCTTTAGGAGCATTTTCTTTACCGGAAAATTTATTTATCAACTCCTGTAACCCTTTCACAGCCTTGCTATCATGTAGCAACTTCATACAAGTCTCCAAAAAGGTAGTAAGCATGGAGGGGTCTATTTCTTCAGACAACTTATCCTAATTTTTTAAGTTAGAGGCCTCAACGAAGCTTTTCTTTTCTTCCATGAATGTTTCTTTTGCGTGCTCCAAATCAAATCCAACCTCTTTTTCTGGAGCATTGCGAACCCATTCACTTTCTTCAAGCTGCTTTCCCTTATCCTCGCCAGTCATCATTCCATTTCGCAGAACGATATTTACATTAGGATCTTCTTCGCGGGGTTCATCCCTCATCATCTACAGGTTTTGGGTAGGCTGTTGAGGTTGTGCACTCTTCTCCTACATTTTAGCTATCAATATCGAGCATTCTTCTATCGCGTGATCAAAGTGAGTACAATATCGGCATGATAGGCATGTCGGGCTTGTACACTCTTGTGTGTAGTGTCCTGTCACTCTAGAGTTGTAGCAACTAACTTGTCCTCAACCTCTACCGTATCCTCCTCCTTGGCCTCGTCCACGCCCCTGATATCCTCTACGTGCTCCCCTAGTGCCTTGATCCGAAGGCCAATTTTTTGTCTACATTCGATACACTGGTGTTTTTTCCATCATTAACTCAGAACTACAGTAGTTGTGCTCATCGTGACCTACCAATTTACATAAGTTGTAGAAGAGTTGTTGCGGTGTCTGCACAAATTTCTGCAGCAAGTGGCAGTTGTCTGTCACATGTTTTCTAGCTACCTGATAGATAGCACACCACAACGTGGGCCCTGTACTTGGCCCTACTTGAGCTTCTGGCCTCAGAGGCATTGGCACTCCTCCTGCAACATAATTTGTGAAGACAAGGTTGTGATCTTTATCATGCCCTTGGCTCTTACACTTCAGGCACCAAAATTCTTTGTGAACCTCTAACCAAGTCACTCTATCCTTCTTCAGACTTTGAAACTCTAGGCAAAGATTCTGCAACTTCACGTTAATCTATTGCACTCCCAAAGCAGTGCCTTGAATCGACGTCTCATGCAGTCTCATTACTATTTCCAAGGCTTTCGTCTGGTCCTAATCTTTTGTTGTGATAAAGCAAACCTTAGGTGAGGCAAGAGGCAAGAGCGAAGCTACAAACCATTCGCAATGCTGCCCATCTGTAAGATACATATTAGCTTTGTGGATCTAGCATTTCAATCTTTGATCTAGCTCCCAGGGAGTTTTTCCAGGCCTCATCACGATTTCCTTGAATCCAATGACTGATTATGATTCAGACTTGGGCCTACTGAATTCCTTATTCAACGTAGTCTGAATGTCTGCTAACAAAGTCGTCGAGTTATCGATATAGTACTTAATGTACCATGTTAGCGCGGGATCCTGTAAAGCAGTAACCAACGTTGCTTTCTTCATCTAATCATCCGTAATATTATGGGTTGTCCACACGGCCTTCGCAACGAACCAAAACTGGTCCAGGTCCTCATTTCTCAAGCCCTTGAAAACAAGTAATTTCATCGTATTCGACATATCAAATTGTGGCGGTGTGGGCGAAGGTGTATGTTGTGGAGGTGAAGTCGGAGGTGGTGTGGGTGGATGGGGTATTCATGGGAACCCTTGCCTCATTAACTGGACAACGCTCTGTGGTGAAGCCTATGCCGCTCCTTCGTCATCACTCAAAGGAGGCTCAATCAACGGGCTATATTCAGGGCTTGTTCTCCCTCTATCCTGGAATAAATTTCCACTTCGCGTAGCTCCAAACATAAAGGTAATGGCATAACCTGCTTTTCAAACAAGAGCATTTTAATCCAAGTATTCAAAGCTTTTAAATACTCACCTAACGGTCCCTTGAAGAAGTGTCACTATGCTTCATTGTAGCTGACTGAGGTATTGACCACGAATTTTGTTGCAAATCCTCCTATGACGCGATCAAGCCAATGATTAATGACACGGGCGATCTTATCTTCAGAGGCTTCCAATATCTGCACTAACTTCGGGGTCCACACTATTGGACCGTCAAGCCTCCACCTTCCTTGGTCATCTGCCAATTTAGCGATCCACTCATATAGTTCGACTGGGAAGGAACTGAAGAAAATTTCGTGTATCTCTGTGTACAGATACCTGTCCAACCACTGTTCTTTAGTCAATCGCAGATTTCTGTTTTCTTGCGTCGCGAATTTGTGGATCTTTTTATCCAGCCACTCCTTAATTTCCTTCTTAGTTGGATTCCATTGATGCGACATCACACATTTCTTTATGCAGATCCTGGTCCCGACAACAAAACCATTTGTTGGCTTAGTGGGTCCTGACCCAGGTTCAAAGTTAAGTTTGCCAAACAAATCCCTACACTACTGGCCCTTTTGGCATCAACCTGCGTAGCACAGATTGAGGTCTCACCTGAAACAGTATGGGGGGATGTTGGAACCAAGTTTCCACACTCAGAGATTAGTGTAATGTCGTTTTATGCCCTAAACCTACTTTCACGTAGATCGATAAGCCTTTAAGGCTTATCGATATAACTTCCTTTTATCATCCTCTAGACCTTCGCGAAGGTTTGAGACTCTTTCGCGGACCCTAAACAAGTGAATCAACCACTTACACGCCTCTGTGATTACCCTTAATCACGTATTTCTCAGCCTGGATCAAGTGTTCGATAACTTTAACATGCAACAAGATATTCTTCGCGTAAACAGTTACTATTACTTGCGTTCATATGAAAATATAAATCATGTAAAATCGCGCATCAATACAATATTAATTCATAAACCCATCATTCATCATAGCCTAATAGTGCATTCATTCATAATAGAAGGAAACAGACAACACAGGAATTTCTAGAATAATCTCTTTATTAATACTTCAGTTCTGCTTACAAACTCAAGGCTTCCCTATGCACTCAGCTACGGACTCTACTCTAGGCCTCTGTGCATGCAGCTGCAGAGCCTCTCTTCTACCCTAAGACTTCTTCGCTCTTTCTCCTAATGACCCATTACATTCGTCTTCATCCTTCGTTACATGCCTTAGACTCTCTAAGACTCTCCTACTTATACAATCCCATGGTTTGCGAACCATGGGTGGATTTATAAAAACTGACACAACTTACATAAAAGAAGGGTAAAACCCTTTATGACACTTTACTATCTACGCGCTCTGTGACCACAACTTGCGGAAACTTTACATTTTATACAACAAAACTTGGGCTTTTTCCCCAAAATTGACCCTATCCCAACAACTAAGCATTAAGATATCTTGGTTGAGCATTACGATATTTTGGCTCTCTACTTAGACCTCTTCCTGTGTGCTTCTATCATTGTTTCTTTGGGCCATTTGTTTTTCTCTTAGTGATAATTTCAAAAAACAATGGACAAAAGATCAAGCAAATCCTGAAAACACTTAAAAGTTTAAGAAGAAACAAAGCAAGTCGGTTGCCTAGAACTTTTAGTGCCAACTTCAGTACTAACATGTCTACAACAAGATGAACATTTGTGAAATTCTTTCCAAAGGCTATTAGAAACTATTTAAGAGCCAACAGGCCTACATATAATTTGTCAAAGCCGATAAGTTATCTAAATCATGAATTGACATCAAAATTCTGAAAGGACATTTAACTACTATCGATTTTAATGGTATTCATTAACCAATGATCGTCATCAATTTTGCTAGTACAGATTTTCCTCATCTTTAATCATGAAAGACTATTATGAAATCATTTACTTTAAATCATATCAGTTTTACTTAAATTCCAACTTGAGATAGTCTAATTGATATAATTACGTTTCATGATTGCTCTGTTTGACACACTTTATAAATCAATATCAAGATACTATTTTTATTAATATCCTAAATCAAATTTTATTTTAATTAACTAAAGCTCTCATGCCAATAAATCATAAGTCTTTTCAACATTTATTCAATGAACCAACATATATCCGGGACATTTACTCTGCAAACTTGTTTTGCTATCGACCAATTAGGCATTAGTGATTTCACGTTTGTCAATTGAACTCATATTATCCAATATTAAATGAACTTTGTTTTCAATCTGTATGAGGAAGAAGTGTTGCGAAGGAAAACAGATATACAGACCATAATATGGATAAGTCAATTAAGTAACAATTTATGAATTGATATGGTTTCTAATGTTTTATGTTAATATAAAAACTAGCATTCCAAAACTATTATAAGCTTCCTCTGCATAATGTAAATTTTCATTGTAAGCTTCACATAAAGAAGCTATGCTATGAAAAACATAAGTTTAAAAATCAAATTGCGAGAGTTTACTATTCTGAATGGATTACACATTAGTAGTTTCTAAAATTGAACATTGCAACTACAATTAACATTGTAACTAACATGTGTTTATCGAGTTTGCAAAGGTGGTGTGTGTGGAGCTGTTTATATTCCTTGCTTTGCTATTAAAACTTCAGTCTTGATATAAAGTAAGTGCGGAGATGTACATAGGCGCATAACCAGAAAAGCTTCACATAAAAGATATTAGGCCACTCTGCTCCACACAATAGATAAAACGTTGCAAAAATTATAATAAAATCTTTATAGTCAAATTCCTCCTCCATACATTTCTTTTTGCAAACTGCAAATCGTCAACTTTTATGTTATTTGATACACATGTTCTCGTTCAGTAATAATGTTTTTATTGGTAAAAAAAACTAGCAATTACTTTATCTTCGCAATTTACTTATGTAATTATGCAGCTATTTTATTTATTCGCTCATATATTTCGACATTGCTTTCAATTTACCAAAAGTCGACGATTTTTTGCTCAAACTGAGTCACTCTACACAATGAAAGGTTGACTGTGATCAAATCAAATTTAACTTTAACTTTATAACCAAATCAAATTTACTCAATAATAAATTTTATCAATTTCTAAAAACAAAACAAACTTATGATGCAATAAATTACTTCACTAAAGTTCAAAGCACGATCTCATAATACATTAAACTATGGCCTTTATTTTTCAAAGCATTCTGAAAAAACTCCATATTTCATTTTGCAATAGTTAATGCTAAGTTACTCTTTTTAATTAATTTGCGGAGAAAGGAGAAAATCTATGGGAGAAGTGCGACAGAAAGAGTTAGCAAAGAAATTGAGTATGGCAGAGTTTGTTAGATAGTAGGGACTATATCGAATCATGATTTCTTCCTCCGCAGTGTGCATAAAGCTAGGCTAATTTTGTGAATAGTTATTTTGCTACTGATTACTCTAACACTATTATGATTGGCATTGTTCCCGATCCCTAATAATTTTTCAATTTAAACTGTTTTCCATTTTAAACATTTGATCACGGTGTTGTGCAGAATGCTAAAAAAAAAATAATAATAATTAATTAATGCATTGAAGCAATTGCTAAAGATCAATAAATCATGAAGCATATGATATTAAAGACTAAAAGTGAATTCAAGCGCATAGAGATAAATGATAATCTCATCGAATTTTAAATAAAGTTGTATGCAAATAAGGTGGAAAAGTAAAAGCTCGAACAATCGACAATGTTGGAAGTGTTTGCGAATGAACTAAGCATCATTTTATGCCAAAAAAAGAAGAAGGATTACAATATCAATAACAGCTTAATAAAAAGTTGATTCACTACCAAAAAAGGAAAATAAACATAGATTCAGAAAACTTTCAAGATCATTACATACACAAAAGCTATTAATTATGAGGGGTGGTTATGGAACATGATTCTCTATTGTTGAGCTCGCTGACGATGGAAATTGAAACTCACAATATACATGTTTCTCAATATGAGTCAATCTTTCTTCAAAGTGATTTAGTTTTTCCTGTAAACGCTCCTGACCCCTCTGCAAATTTGTTAATATGTCCTGCATATGCCACTGGTTGAATTAGAGAGTATTTATGAATGAGATAATAACATTGCGGTCATCATATCTTTTTCTTAGGAGTCGTTCCACAAGCGTTTTGAGGTACGCAAGCTCATTACCAATATTGCGTTGATCAAATGCAGACTTGTCAAAATCAGATTTGTTGATAGGACTACTATTTATAGCCTCCTCCTAACCAATGCTTTTAAGTTGATGTCAACTTGACTCTGCTTGTTCACCAACTCCACGCCTCACTTTGCCTCGTTCGCATGGCATTTTGTATTTTACCAAAAAACATAAAATCATCTAATACAATGATGATACGAATTATCTAAACTAACGAAAGATTTTACATTAAACATAATAGTGTGTTAGCTTATAACAACGACAACCGACTTAGACTTGCATTGTAATGAACCAAGACCTATACACAAAATAAATTGTTTAAATGCATAGTCACAAAATTCAAAAGAAAAGTCACAGAATAGCAACCATAAATAAGAAAAAATATTGAAACTAGAGCACATAAGCATTTCATCTTAGCTCGTCATCGAATTTGAAAATAATAGAATTAATTTCCATGTGTGACATTTATCTATATCACCTTATTTAATTCATTAGCTTTACCCTACATCAATGTAAATCTTCATTGATTTTGTTGTTGCTTTGCTTTTGGTGTAAAATCTTATTTTACCAATCTTTTAGCAAACCAAAAAATATTCCCTAATTTCAAAATATTTCCATAACTGAATTTCCATATTTGTTTAACTCCCTTTCCAATTAACATAAACATTTATTTGGTAAATCAACATTGTATAATGATTATTGTTTTTTAACAAATCGATATTATCAAATAGTCTTTTTATGTTTATTCAACAAATGCATGCATAAACATTGCTATGTATTCAATTTTCATTCTAGCATAGTAGAGGGATGTGCATAAAACAATATGTGCAACAAAATCTTCGTTCATTTTTTTTTACACTTTTGTATACGTTACCTATCTGCACATATCAACTTTTTGGAGAGCATATTACTGAATATTAAAATGTTAATTAAGGCTAATAATGAAATTGTTATGCCTCACATTAAAGCATTGCACAATTTGCATTTGGTCATTAATAATAAAATTAGAAAGTGATAAGTAGAATACATGCAATAAGAACATAGTTCATAATTCATGCAAATTGGACAAATAACAATATATGCTTTATTATATTCAATGTGATTTTGTCTAGGCATAGTTACATTGTCTAGGTATGTGATTTTGACTAGAGGTATATGTTACTCTGGACTTGAATTCGCATAAGCTCTAAACATTATCTGCTACAAATGTTTATGATCTCAATAGTGCATGCCATTAATATATGAAAATATATGTTAATCATAGAATTAAATCTTAATTAGGTCTTTACGATGTCTTAATTACATATCGATTCATTAAATGAATGACGAAAATACTATTTTATAATATTTGATTGTGTCGATTCACCAAATAAATGACGAAAACATTATTTTATAATATCGATAAATACATTATTCTTGATATGTTTACGACTAATAATGATTATACATGTGCAGACTGCGAAGATGCAGAGTAAGCTAATAGAAGTGTATGAAGAAGATCCATTCATTATTTCAATTTTCTATGAGGCATATTGACTGTGAAATCCTGTGCATATACTTGAATTCACCGAATAAATGCCGAAAAATGTATTTTATAATATCGATAGATATGATTTTATTGATATGTTTGCAACCAACAATCATTACACAATGCATTAGAGTAAATGTTATTAAGCATTTGAACGATAACATGATTGTGTATCAATTTGTTGAATATATAATAATAGCATTGCTAAGCATTAATTAATTTTTTAATGCTAAGTGCAATTTTGTGTGCAGCGTAATTAATATCTGTCACTCGAACTTTCCACATCTTCACAAACATTTCTGTCTTGGCACAATTTTTGCATATATGGTTATGCTACACACTTGTCCTTTCTCACATGCTCTAGTACTAAATGCTTTCAACAATTTATATGTTACCTATTATCATTAGAATGATTATGTAATATAATGTGTTATAAACGCTAATGTTTACTGGTAATCCTTGCTTCCGCACTAATTCTTCGATTAATAAAGAGACAACCTTAATAACACATTGTATTTAGTGCATTTGATAATGTCAAGAGCTTTATAATAATTTAAAAACTAGTATGGAAGGTGTGCGGGAAAATTGTGCGGAAGTACGAAACATTGTGGTAGAACAATTTGGAATACGAAGATACATATTATTTAGTATTAAAATATGACCAATATTATATAATAATAATAATAATGTAGGAGAACTATGCGGACAAAGAATGTATGTGGATGTGTGGAATATCACCACACACTTATAATTGTTAAGTTTTCACTTCGCACAACTTTTAATTAATTAATTAGCAATATTCAGAATACAGAGATATGAATTATTTAGTATTAAAGTGTTACCAATAATATAAAATAATAATGACGCGGAAGAATCATGCGAAGAGAGAATGCATGCAGAAGTGTGGAATATCACGACACACTTGTATTTGTTATTAACAAATGCTTATGCGAAGAGCTTTCATTGTGCAAAGAACTTTCACTATGCTTTGACCATTTTGATGATTGATTTGTTAAGCGTTTTTTATTTTCTTATAATAGGCCTTGGTCACTTTGATGTGGAGTTTGTACATGCGAAAGTATGAAATATTGCAGTAGAACAATTCATAATACAAAGATACAGATTATTTAGTATTAAAATATTACCAATATCAAAAGAACAATTTGGATTCCTAGATGGGAGACAGATCCATGAGGCGATTGGTGTGGCCTAGGAAACCATCCATAGCATTAAACAACAAAAGAGTAAAGGAGCAATAGTGAAAGTTGACCTATCTAATGTTGAAAATAGCAACAAGAAAAGCTAAAAATAGAAATGTTAAAAATAGCATTGCTATAAATAGTATTTCAGGATATACTCCAACTTTATTGGAAATAGCAAAAAATAGAAATGCTAAAAATAGCATTTCTATAAATAGCATTTCAGGATATATTCCAATTTTAATTAGTCCTTGAATTAAAATTGAGAATTAAAATTTGAATTTAGTCTCACTAGCTATTTGAAAAATAAATAATTAATTCATCTTGAGTTAATTAGTTGGAGAAAATAAAACATGAAGTCTATGTGAAGACATGCAACAATTATCCCTTTGATTGAGGAAGTTATCCCTTAATTAAGGAGATAAGGATGAGTTGTATTTGAGTTGTAATTAGTTAGCTCAGTGAACTGAGTTAAGTCCAGTTAAATTAGTTCCAAACAGTTGGAGGAACTAATTGTGAGTTCAGCGAGTTAATGCATGCATGCATGCAACTAGTGTTCTCCAAATAACTGAATATTCTCTCATAAATAACTCATGTGTGTCAGTTCAGAGAAAGACCCATTTGATATTAAAGGAAGGGACAATGTACTATCAGTTGGAAATAGCAAAGAATAGAAATGCTAAAAATAGCATTTCTATAAATAACATTTCAGGATATATTCCAATTTTAATTAGTACCTGAATTAAAATTGAGAGTTAAAATTTGAATTTAGTCTCACTAGTTGTTTGAAAAATAAATAATTAATTCATCTTGAGTTAATTAGTTGGAGGAAATAAAACATGAAGTCTATGTGAAGACATGCAACAATTATCCCTTTGATTGAGGAAGTTATCCCTTAATTAAGGAGATAAGGATGAGTTGTATTTGAGTTGTAATTAGTTAGCTCAGTTAACTGAGTTAAGTCCAGTTAAATTAGTTCCAAACAATTGGAGGAACTAATTATGAGTTCAGTCAATTAATGCATGCATGCATGCAACTAGTGTTCTCCAGATAACTAAATATTCTCTCATAAATAACTCATGTGTGTCAGTTCAAAGAAAGACCCAGTTGATATTAAAGGAAGGGACAGTGTACTATCAGTTGGAGGAATTTTCCTATAAAGGAAATTCATCCATGCAGAAGGAATTATCTCCTTCAAGATTGCGCAGTTATTTTAGAGGTCAGTGTTGTGTGTGAGGTGATTATCACATAGGTTGCAGCTAGAGGACCCAAGAGAAATTGCAAAAGGAAATAGGAGGCTTGGAGGACTGAAGGAAGGCATATGTGTTGTATATTCTATCTATGAGCAGCAGTTAGGGATTGTACTAAGAGCTGGGTAGCTTGTGAGCTAAAGCTTTGTGTAATCCTAAGATATTTCCACTTGTATGATAATACAAATAGCAGGATTTTTAGCTGAGGCTTTCCCCAGAGTATTCTTCTGTGTTTCATGTGTGATTGAATCTTCTTCTCTGTTATATCTGTTCTATTTGAACTTGCTCCAAATCGATTAAGCTTCCACAAGTTTGATTGTAGAAGTAGATTAAGTATTTTTCTTTAGTACATTTCATAATCAGTTTAATCTATAGTGAGAATTTCTACATGGTATTAGAGAAAAGGTGATCAAAGCCAAGAATAGTGTACAAAGAAGCGAGAACTTTGAAGTTTGAAGTTCTTTGTGGAGCACTTGGAAGGTATGCTTTTGACAAGCAATCTAGTGGTTTTTCAATAATAATTCTAACCTTTTCTGCATTATGAATTTAAAGAAGATAAAGGATTTTGATAAAATGTGCAAAAATAGACAAAGGAAGCTCAAGTGCTAATAATTGACGTTTTCCTATGCAGGAAGACGTGGAAGCAAGGAGTTGCCGTCCAAAAGCGCGAAGCAGAGGAAAAATAACTGTTGTCCCTCCAGCGGGGAACCGGATGCGAACAAGATCAAGCAAAATCAGAGCTGAATAGTCCAGGAAAAGAATGCAGGATACTGAGTCGGTGAACGCAAGAAAGAAGAGAGAAGGATTAAACGATTAGCGAATCCCTCAGGATCTTCGATCCTGAGGGATCGCTGTTTTACTTATCTTTGATTATCTAGATACCTCCGTCATTACTTTTATATAAAGGCACAGCGTCATTGAGCAAGGACAACTGTTTTTGTAATTCTAAGTTTCAGAACAAACTTTGATCATTGAGTCTCACTGAGACCTGATTTTGTTATACTCTGTTTGATGCAATTAATATAAAAGGCTTAGTGTTTATTTCGTCTCTGCGTCTGGAGTAACCTAAGGCGGTGTACCATTGGAAGCTAAGGGCCCGACTCCGAAGGACACTTGCTTTTGTATCATTATATGGTGATTTGTGTGTGGTTTGTTTATCTTTATTATTTAGTAATCTGATACATCTTTCATATGATATGCTATGCTCTGTTATAATCAATATCTGAATGATTTCTCCATATAATGTCTCTGCACTGTACAATTGCATCTATTCAAGGTTGAATTGCATCTTTCATCATCTATTTCTGTAACAGAGTGTTGATATGAATGTTACTGTCATTGGATCCATGTGAAATCCTATTTGTGGGACTTGAGAGTATCGTTACTCTGTTTAGAAACATAGTTATATCATTCATCATTCTCAGATTGCTATATTAGTATAGAACATGTACATATGGGTGATGGTTGTTGTTCCATAATTCGTCAAGGATTGTTGTTCCATTTTATTACTGTTGTTCCATTTTATTATTGTTGTTCCATTTTACTGTTGTTCCATTTACTGCTGTTCCATTTCCATTTTGTTGTTCCATTTTACTTTCTGTCGTTTTATTTACCTGTCTTTGTTGTTTTGGTGTGAGAGAAGGCCTAAGGCTGTAGTGAGCCCCAGCAAGACGTTGCTTAGCTCCCAGACCTATAATTCCATGCTCTAATTCCCTTTCTTTATCAGTTTCTAGAGGGATGGGTTATTGCTTCCGTGCCCTTGACTGATCAACTGTCTTGTGTGATTCTATCTTTTGGGTTAGTTTAGTTATAGCTTAGCATCTGTTTTCTTTTGAATCTTCTGAACACTATACTACTAAGCATTACTCGGACAAATAGCCTCGAATTGAGCTACTCTTTGCAATAACAAAACGTTCCCGGATTGACTTATTAATGTGGAATAATTAGCGGTGTGAGAGACCCTAGTTATAGCTCTACATTTTGGCGCCATTGCCGGGGAAGGAGTATAGCCATTTGCCCTTTACAGAGTAGTGCACAAATCTGCTAGGGGGGTAATTGGATCTTAAAAACGGAAGGTAAGAACCTGTGTACGGAGCATGTAAAAGCCCTGCTCCACCGTCCGCTCTCTTAGAAGAATTGCTGGTTGATAGGATTTAGTAGTTTTTAGAGTGCATGACTAAGCAGAAAAAGCTA
>APFE031282410.1:7671-110719 GCA_000404065.3 Pinus taeda | reverse complement strand
AACCCGACTGGATGGACATCCGCTAATACTAGGAAGACCTTGGCTTGCTACTGTCGATGCCTACATTGGTTGTCGGCAAGGAAACATGACCATAACTAAAGGACCAGACGTTAAAAATCTAGTTCTATATCCTCCAGCACAGCCAAGCCTTCCAATGATCAAAACTAATCAGTATCCTGTGTCATACCTAACTAATAATATCAGATCCCCAACTAATAATATCAGATCCCCATTGACTGTACAGAAGGCTTTAGATTTTAAGGACCAAACAGAAGATGATGCCATCAATAACTTCATTATTCAAACTGAATCTATATCTCACATGCAGTGTTTCATGATAGAAGCAGCGTTTGATAGTGAGCTAGAAGAAGACCCTTTGAAAGATGCACATGACCAAACAATATCAGTGACTGTCGTTGCCAACAGTAAAATAGTGGAAATTGAACCTGGTAAGACTCTGAATATCAACGCCAACCTTACACCAGACCAAGAAACAAAGCTCGTTAATCTGTTACGAAAATATCAAGGAGAATTTGCATGGGATTACCCTGATATGAAAGGGATTGACCCTCAATTATGCACCCACCACATCTATATAGAAAAAGATGCAAGACTTGTTCGTCAGCCGCAAAGAAGACTCAACCCCCATCTAAAAGAGGTAGTAAAAGCCGAACTTCAGAAACTTTTAGATGTTAATTTTATCTATCCCATCTCCGACAGTAAATGGGTCTCTCCCCTGGTGGTGGTACCCAAGAAAAATGGAAAATGGAGGATTTGCGTGGATTACAGGGAGTTAAATAAAGCCACACAGAAGGATCACTTCCCTCTCTCGTTCATAGATAAAGTATTGGACACTTTAGCAGGAAAGAAATTATTTTCTTTCCTGGATGGCTTCAGCGGATACAACCAAATCCAAATTTCCCCTAAAGACCAGGATAAAACTACCTTTACTTGCCGTTGGGGAACGTTTGCCTATCGAGTTCTGCCCTTCGGCCTATGTAATGCCCCTGCTACATTCCAAAGGGCTGTCCTTAGCATCTTTGCAGATCTAATAAACGATGGACTTGAGGTGTACATGGATGACTTTACACCATATGGAGATGATTTTGACCCAGCTTTAGATACCCTGGAAAAAGTCTTACAACGTTGTATCGCTACTAGGCTTTGTCTGAGCCACGAAAAATGTTACATGATGATGAAAGAAGGGCTCATTCTGGGGCACTATATTTCAGCAGCTAGCATCCAGGTAGACCCGGCCAAAATCCAAATTCTTTTGCTTATCCCCACCCCCACTACTCAAACAAAGCTACGTAGTTTTCTTGGATTTTCTGGGTATTACAGACGATTTATAGAACATTATTCACGTATTGCGACACCTCTATATGCTCTAACTGGCAATGTTGATTTCTGGTGGACAGAAAAATGCGACCAGGCTTTTAAGGAATTGAAGAATGAAGAAGCTTGTATCAATAGCCCCAGTCCTTCGAGGACCAAACTGGAATTTACCATTCCAAATCTCATCAGATGCCTCGGATACAGCAATTGGTGCAGTCCTGGGGCAAGAAGAGGACAAAAAACCATATGCTATCTACTATATCAGCAAAAATTTATCCTCTGCCGAACTGAATTATACTGTCACTGAAAAGGAATTCCTGGTTGTAATACATGTTGTTAACAAATTTAGACATTATATCACAGGCTATCCCATTGTGTTATATACAGATCATTCTACTATTAAATATTTGGCAAATAAACCTGTTACGAATGTTAGAATAACCAGATGGTTGATCTTATTGCAGGAGTTCGATATCACCATCAAGGATCGACCTGGCAAGGAGAACCCTGTAGCTGATTTTCTATCACGAATACCGAAATCAATTGAAACAGCAGCAGTAGAAGATCAATTTCCTGATGAACACCTGTTTGTTGTTGTTGTTCGAACACCCTGGTATGCTGATGTCGCCAATTACCTTGCAGTAGGTAAGCTACCAAAACACTTAACCCCTCAGGAACGTAAGCAGATTGTTCAGAAGAGCACTCGATTTTCGTGGATTGGAGGCCATTTGTTCCATACAAGGGCAGATATGCAAATTAGGAGGTGTATTCGAGAAGACGAAATCTTCGACATTTTAAAATCTTGCCATGACGGACCATGCGGGGGAAACTTTGCTGAAAAGAGAACAGCACATAAAGTATTTCAGACAACATACTATTGGCCTACAATTTTCAAAGATGCGAAAAAGTTTGCACAAGCCTGTGACAGTTTCCAGCGAGCAGGACGACCTGGCCAAGCCGATGAGATGCCTCTGAGACCACAATTGGTCATTGAGCCATTTGAACGTTGGGCTCTTGACTTCGTCGGGCCCATCAATCCATCATCAAATCAAAGGACATACATTCTGGTGGCGACAGACTACGTTACTAAATGGGTCGAGGCCGAATCATTGCCTAAGGCTACAGAAGATTCTGTAATACAATTCTTGTTCCATTTGTTTGTACGTTATGGACTTCCGAGAGAACTAATTACAGATGGTAGACCACAATTTGTTGGAAATAAATTAGCTGCAACACTTAACAATTATCATGTCCACCATAAAATTACTACCCCATATCACCCGCAGGCAAATGGGCAAGTAGAAAGTAGCAATAAGGTAATAGAATCAATTTTAACAAAAACCATTGCATCGCATAGGCGTGATTGGGCCGCCCGATTACCTAAGGCACTGTGGGCTTATAGAACCACATGGAGAAGTACCACAAGCTATTCACCCTATCAATTAGTGTTTGGAAAACAACCTATCTTCCCCATAGAATTTGAAATCCAAACGCTACGAACTGTACAGGAAGTCGGCCTAGATCTGAGTGAGGCACAAATCAATCGATTATAGTAGATTAATGAATTGGACGAAATCAGGCTCTCTGCATTACAAAATACAGCATTGATTCAACAACAGCGAGCTAAATGGCATGATGCACTTATCAAGAACAAAGTCTTTCACGAAGGAGACTAGGCTCTGTTATATGACTCTCAGTTTTAGGATTTCCCGGGGAAACTTCAGACTCGATGGTTAGGACCATACGAAATCCAGAAAGTACATGACAATGGGACCCTTAATCTGATCACAATTGACGGTTCTGGATATGCATTCAAGGTAAATGGCCATCGAGTTCATCTCTATCGAAAGCCACTCACTCGGGAATCCTTCTGTCAGCAGCGACGACAAGACACTGATATGGAAATTTTAGGAGAGGAAGCGAAATCTTCCTCACCTATAATTTAAGGAATTCATTTTTTTCATAACCTGTACATAACATCTTGTATATATGTTTCTTGATTTTCTTTTTGCATTCTAAGTGCTTCTGCTGTTCATTTTCAAAAGGAACAGCGCTTGTGTGATTTTGCTGTTCCTTTTCAAAAGGAACAACACTTGTGTGTTTTTGTTGTTCCTTTTCAAAAGGAACAGCACGTGTGATTTTTTACTGTTCCTTTTCAAAAGGAACAACACTTTTCTGTTTTTGTTGTTCCTTTTCAAAAGGAACATCACTTGTGTGTTTTTGTTGTTCCTTTTCAAAAGGAACAACACTTGTGTGTTTTTGCTGTTCCTTTTCAAAAGGAACAGCACTTGTGTGATTTTGCTGTTCCTTTTCAAAAGGAACAACACTCGTGAGTTTTTGATGTTCCTCTTCAAAAGGAACAACACTTGTGTGTTTTTGCTGTTCCTTTTCAAAAGGAACAACACTTGTGTGATTTTTCTGTTCCTTTTCAAAAGGAACAACACTCATGAGTTTTTGATGTTCCTTTTCGAAAGGAACAACACTTGTGTGTTTTTGCTGTTCCTTTTCAAAAGGAACAACACTTGTGTGAATTTGCTGTTCCTTTTCAAAAGGAACAGAACTGGTGTGATTTTGTTGTTCCTTTTCAAAAAGGAACATCACTTGTGTGTTTTTGTTGTTCCTTCTTAAAGGAACAACACTCGAGTGATTTTGATGTTCCTTTTCAAAAGGAACAACGCTTGTGTGATTTTGCTGTTCCTTTTCAAAAGGAACAACACTTGTGTGTCTTTTGCTGTTCCTTTTCAAAAGGAACAGCACTTGTGTGTTTTTGTTCTTCCTTTTCAAAAGGAACAACACTTGAGTGTGTCTGCTGTCCCTTTTCAAAAGGAACAACATTTGAGTGTCTCTGCTGTTCCTTTTTCAAAAGGAACAACATTCGCAATTTTCTATTTTTCCTTTCAAAGAAACGACATCCTACGAATTTATCTGCATGGATTCTTCTCTGAGGAACACCATCGACATGTTTTTGCTCTTATTAAGGATGCTTTGCGCCCACGTTCTCCCCAGTCTTTTAGATACAGCTATGGACTTATGCGATGAACATAAACCATGATATACCGAAGTCAGCAGATCATAAATCGCCATCACTATAAACCCTAGTATTGATAAGAGGACAAGAGGAGGGACATTAACTTTTCATCTTCGCTGTCGTTGTCTTATTACCGGCACCCCGGTTGGTGATCTTTAAAATGACGATTTCCCTAAAAATCTCTTTTGATTATTACTTAGGAGTAAGAACAAAGGATTTATACCTGTCTGTTGGGATGATAAGACTTCTTCCACCATTCCCCACTCTTAAGGAGTGCAGAACCACCCTTATGTGTAAATAAACAAAAAAAGGTGCTCTGCAAAAAGAAAAAGAAAATATGAAAATTGTCAAATGCAGGATAGGGGGTCCCATCGAGAGCCAGCCTACCATGATCATAAGGATGGAAGCGAAGTGGCATTCCCATTACGGCCACCACACCAGGGATATGGTCCGAAGGTATATTAAATTAACAAACCTTGGAACAGGGGTTTCATCGACGCGCTCTCACGTTCCGCGCGCCTTGTTGAATGGCATTTGGTTTCTGGTACCAAGCCAGCATAATGGCTGCATTTGACAAGGCACTCTTCAGAATACACACAAAGGATCATGGTTCCGGAGGGTGAAATAAACAACTCTGCCAAGGTTATGAACACCTGTTGGCAGCAGAGCTCTATTAATGGCATCAAAGTCGTAATGGTTACACCAACATGTATGATATCAATACTTTTTCGTCTCTTATATCCTTTGAATAGATCATATTTCATGCCCCGATGTATATATCACATGAATATTCATTACCACCAATCATGGGAATGGAACTGACAATGACCACTGGAGATTTCGTACGCTTGACAAACGTCCCATCCCCCGACCTCTCATTATATCACGCAGGCTCTTATGTAAAACGCGATCTACCTTTTTGCCTCGATTTTAGTACTTCGTTGTTTTTCTAAAACATGGCATAATTTCATATGTTGTTTCTTTATGACTTGACTTCCGACTAGCTGCTGCTCCTCTCTTTGACGGCTAGGGACAGCCTATCAGATCGCGGGGGGGAGGTAACCTCATTACTGCATGGATTACGTGACTGCACACCATTCGGGAGAGATAATGTACGAAGGTATGGCATGGTTTAATGGTATGATAATTCCATTTTACAGAAATTGTCGTCCACAATCCTTTTTTTGTTGCATGCTCTGTGTTCTTTTCCAAAATTTGGCGACGATCATCCTTTCTGCGTCTCAAACACCACAGGCAGTTTCTGTTGCATTAAGAATTCTGAGTGGAATCATGGGGGGAAGACGGTCCGAAGCGAACCTTAGGAGTTGACAGTCTCCGCTGTTGCCCGCGAGATCCTGGAAAACGCAGGGTGGCCGAATTATTTCAACCGCCTACAAGAATCAAATGAAGCAGTGGCGTTGGAATGCCTGAAAAATTTGTAGGAGAACTACTCAATAATAGGAGGAAAGAGGATAGCGGTCACGGATGATATCATCGTAGATGTCTTGGGACTACCAGCTGCTGGACCCGTATGGACGCTGAAGAAGGAAAGATTACAAAAGGTTATGGAGATTTTCCAGGATGAAGGCCAAATCTTGACAGTCAAAGGGAAGGGAGTTCTGCTGGCAACGCTAGGGGATCCCTGGACCAAGCTAGCAAAGATAGTGCAGAGCTACATCACCTGCGAAGGGAGGAAAGACGTGGTAAGACCTCGTCACCTAAAACTTTTAGCTGTTTTGAAAGGGAAATGTTCTGTAAATCTCCCTGCACTTTTAAATTCATTATTACATGATGCGGCCCGAAGCCTAAATAAGGCATAGCACATAGAAGCAGTCGTTAGGCACCATCGACTGATTCGATTGATAGTGAGCCACAGTTTCACTCAACAACAAAGCACCTGGGAGGAAGTTATCGCAATAGTCGAGGGGGGATTGGCTGCACCAGCCCCAAAACCTAAAAATTCCTCCAGCACGCCGGAACGATCAGAGAAACGCAAGGAATTGGTAGCAGAAAGACATGCTGCTCCAAAACGAAAACAATCCTCCAACATGCCAGAACGACCAGAGGAACCCAGAGAACTTGCTGGTACACCCGAACAACCTGAGAGACCAAGGAAATCAACCCGGCTGGCCCGGATACGAGGAAGGCCGGAAAAGATTCAAGGAACCACTACCCAGCCAATTGAGATTGCGGACGAACCTCCAGAACCAGAAGGAGGACCCTCCGAAGAAAATGCTGAGCAATCAGGGGCCGAGGCTGACCAGCCTGGAGGAGGAATTGAGGAAGGAGACGAGCACTCTGAGACAGAAACAGCCACCGAGCAGGTCAATAAAGAAGAAGAAGTAGTACATCCAGGGGGTAGCCCATTGCAGGACCCTGTGGGTGAGGAGGAATTGGCAACAGTCCTGGCCAATATGGAGGAATATGGCCAGCCCTCCAACACAGCAGGTATCCTTGACGGACCCGCGGAGGAAGATATACCCGAGAAAGTGCATGTAGAAAAGGCAAGAGAAGAAAACCTGTCCATTTATGATGATGAAATGGGAGACACCAATCAAGAACAATCTGTCACCAAGACACCGGAAGAAATCCCAGACGGAGGAGCAGACTTAAGGGCCAGTCATAAACCCTCTGTCGAGGCAATAGAAATTAAGAAATTAAGGAAGAAACAGCAGAGGTTGCTGGGCACTATAGCCTTGCTCCGACAACAAATTCGAATTTTGAAAGCCAACTTGAGGATACAAAGGACCGTAAGGAAAAGGAAGAGGGCCACTGCAGTAAAATCCCAGAGGAAAAGAAGGAGACAGACTTATAGCCGTTTTGTTGGTCGAAACCCCATTAGGAGACCTACTGCCGAAAAACAGACTACTGTTCCATGTGACATTGAGGAACAGATTGTTGTTCCAAAGGACATTGAAGAACAGATTGTTGTTCAAAATATCATGGAGGGACAGACTACTGTTCCATCTGACCCTGAAGAACGGATGGACATTCCAATTGAGGAAGAGGAACAACAAGAGGCTCCGATAACAGGGGGACCACAACAACCCTTTATTCGCGTTAAGAAAGAAAAAGAAAGCAAGGAGACCCAAACAGAAGCACCATCCTCAGGGGTAATTCGGGTCCTAAACTCTAAGCAGCGTAATAGAAAGGTCCAGGTCAAATTCCCAGCCTCTACGGCTTTATGGAAAAAGGATCCAAAAACAAGGACCTTGCACAAAATGATGAAGCAAGCTCAGCAAGAAGCTGAGCAGCTGAGAGAACAAACAGTCCCCCAGGAGAAATACGAAGAGCTACAACAACAACTTCGAGATATTAGTCAGTCCGAGAGCCAGACCTTCGAAGGATGGCAAAAGGAGCAAGAAAAGGTTGCTAAGGTAACTCCTTGATTAGATAGTTTTGTTAAGCAGATGGACACTGTGTGTTCCTTGTATAATGACATTTTGACCTATAGGGCCCCTGCTAAAAATTATGCTTTATTTTTGCTTGAAAGATATTTGCGATTGAAAATAAAAGCCGTTAGGGTAGGTGCACCTATCCACATCAATACTGTTAATGATTTTATAGATTGTTGCAAGCATTATGGAATTAAGGTTCAAAGATTATTGTGCGAGTTTTACTTGCACAACCTCGTGCTAGACCAGGAAACTGATTTAAATCCTGGCCCTTTTGTTGGCGATATACAATTCCAAGCCTTTATCTCATTTGGGGTTAATCAGCTGAAATGGCTCAGAGTTTATAACACCTTTCAAAGACAGGAGAATAGCCTAGACTTATGGGTACGAGCTGAACCTAGAGACCAATGATGCTATGGAGAGAGCATAGGAGCCTTATGAGGATCCTGGGTGTCATCGAGATATTAGGACCCATGCACGAAGACTTGTTCCGACATAGTCTGGAATATTTCCTGACTATTAAAGACCTTGCCATCGATGCTGTAAAATTATGATACCGGACCTCTAGCCCAAACATCCAGCTCAGGGAGCCATTCAAATATGAGAATTTTGAGCTGGCTGCCAGCCGATCGAACCTTTATGGGGAACGTATTCTGCAAGCAGGGCCATCCTGGTTGGGGTATCGATTTCGTAGTCCAATTATTTAGCACCCTGCACCCGGATATCAGGCCTTGTATGAAATGCCTGTGGATCAAATAAATCAGTTCTTTGATAATCTAATTTCTCATCACGGTTGTCAGCCTCCTCACGAGATCCCCTCTCCGGCCTATTCTCTCACCGCCTTGCATGTCAACTATAATGTTTCCATGAGGGCATGAAACAGGGTAAGCAGGGGGGTGTGTGGAGCACTTGAAAGGTATGCTTTTGACAAGCAATTTAGTGGCTTTTCAGTAATATTTGTAACCTTTTCTACATTGTGAATTCAAAAGAGATAAAGGATTTTAATAAAATATGCAAGAATTAACAAGGGAAGCTCAATCACTAAGAATTGTCGTTTTTCTATGCAGGGAGAAGTTGAAGCAAGGAGTTGCCGTCCAAAAGAGAAAAGCAGAGGAAGAATAATTGTTGTCCCTCCAGAGGGGAACCGGATGCGAACAAGATCGAGCAAATCAAAGCTGAATAGCCCAGGAAAGGAAGGAGGGATACCGAGTCGGTGAACGCGAGAAAGAAAAGCGAAGGATTAACCGATTGGCGAATCCCTCAGGATCTTCGATCCTGAGGGATCGTTGTTTTACTTATCTTTGTTATCTAGATACCTTCGTCGTTACTCTTATATAAAGGAACAACGTCATTGAGCAAAGGGACTACTGTTTTTATAATTTTAAGTTTCAGAACAAAACTTTGATCATCGAGTCTCACTGAGACCTGGTTTTGTTATACATTTGTTGATGCATTAATATAAAAGACTTGGTGTTTATTTCACCTCTGCATCTGGAGTAATCTAAGGCGGTGTACCGTTGGCAGCTAAGGGCCCAGCTCCGAAGGACACTTGCTTTTGTATCATTATACTGTGATTTATGTGTGGTTTGTTTATCTCTATTACTCAGTAATCTGATACATCTTTCATATGATATGCTATGCTTTGTTATGGTCAATATATTAATGATTTTTCCATGTAATGACTCTGCACTGTATAATTGGATCTATTCAGCGGTTGAACTTGCGTTCTTTTAATCAGCTTTTTCTGTACAGAGTTTGGTATGAAATGTTTACTGTCATTGGGATCCATGTGAAATAATACTTTGTTCGGGACTTGGAAAGTAAAATAGTTAACTCTGTTAGAAACATAGTTATATCATCCTTCATTCTCAGATTACTATATTAGTGTGAAGCATGTATATATGGTTGATTATTGTTGTTCCATAATTCATCAATGCATGATGTTTCATAAAGTATATCTTATCCAGTTTGCTTGAAGAGAAAATCAGAGTGTGAATCAGTTGGTTTTAACTCGCGAGATTCAATTCTTTTGATTGCTGTTCCATTTTTACTGCTGTTCCATTTTACTGCTGTTCCATTTACTGCTGTTCCATTTTACTGTTGTTCCATTTCCGTTTTGCTGTTCCATTTTACATTCTTCCATTCTATTTACTTGCCTTTGTTGTTTTGGTGTGAGAGAAGGTCTAAGGCTGTAGTGAGCCTCAACAGACGCTGCCTAGCTCCCAGACCTATGGTCCATGCTCTAATTTCCTTTTTATCAATTTCTAGAGGGATGGGTTATTGCTTTCGTACCCTTGACTGATCAACTGTCTTGTGTGATTCTATATTTTGGGTTAGCTTAGTTACTGCTTAGCATCTGTTTTCTTTTGTATCTTCTGAACACTATACTACTAAGCATTACTCGGACGAATAGCCTCGGATTGAGTTACTCTATGCAATAACAAAACGTTCCCGGATTGATTTATTAATGTGGAATAATTAGAGGTGTGAGAGACCCTAGTTATAGCTCTACAATTTCAAGTAAGATTATGTTTTGAATTTTGATGATTTTGCTTAGTCTCATCTTCTTGAAGAATCCCGCATCTCCATTCAGTTTTGGAAAGTCTTGGAATAGTTGAAAGGAGGTTTTGATAGCAAAGTGCTCAATTAAGTAAAGTTTTGGGTTGAAACTATGTTTTTTAAACAACTCAGCAGTTTCATAGCGCGCTACGAAACTGCTAAAGATGATGATTAAAGCTCAGTAGTTTCGTAGCGTGCTACGAAACTGCTGAAGCTAAATAATCCAATATAAATCAACTAGTTTTGAAACATAAGCGGGAAATTTTGAAGGATGAATATATACAAAAAAACATCCGAAGCTGTAGCAATCAATCAGGTTAAGGCAGGTGGAGAAATATGGATTTGGACTCAACTTTAAATTTTGTCATAAAGTGAACACTTTTATCACAGGTCAAATATGTCAAGACAGTTTAAAGGAGTTTTTGTTTTTAAAGGCAATTGACAGCACATCAAAGACGTGGCCATCTGTCACATTTTGGAAAACAAAGATGAAGGACCTGCTTCTGTGGATTCGAAAAATATAAAGACCGATGAGCAAGGGTTGTTTCCTATATTTGAGCACAATGGGAAAGATGTGGCATGGAAAACAAACATGGAGTCTTAGACATCCATCACAGCCAAACTGAAAAGGGACCAGATGTCAAGGAACGAGAACAATTATAGCCAAGGCTTTTATTAGCATGACATGGTGTTAGAATCCTACTTGATTTAGATCTCTGGAAAGTTTAGTTGAAGTGTGTTACATTTAATATGCAGTTAGAAGTTGATTAGGTTTCATTAGAAGTGGATTTCGAGTTCCCCTCATGCTTGAGGAGGAATCTCAATCAGATAGAAGAACTCTATATATAGTTGGAGCAGCAATGTAATAGGGGTTGGAAATTTTATGAAAAAACTCTGATATTTGGCTTATGTAATACTCTATTTTGGTAATACATGTTTGGCTTTACTTCTCAGGGTTCATGAGGGATTTGATGTTCAGAATGTGTGATATTGTTATTTTCCTATTCTTGCAGTGGTATAAATGTGTAATCACTTAGAATTCACTTGAGGTGCTCTAACTTCCTGTATGCATTCATAGACCATGTGGTCCTATCTGAGTTGGTATGTTCTGAATATTTTAAATGCTGAATGCCCTGACTTCTATGTAAGGTTGAAATCATTGTCATATTGAAATGATGTTGACTCCATAAGCCCAATGGATAGTTGCTAAATGTGTTTCCACCATTCATATTTTACATTTGTTTCACAAGAGTTAGCCATCTTAACTATAATCAAAATCATTAACCCTTTTTGAGAGAGCCCTCTCAGGTTGAGGAGGCTAAGCCTCAGCCTAAAGAAAGTTTTAAATAGTTACTTGAAGTCTTCCTGGTCTGCAGCCTTCCAGGGTCTGATTTTGAGATAACACTCTTCACATGAAGTTGGGTATCAAGGATTCTGAGAAAAAATTAATACTCAAGTACCATAATTGTCTACACAAATACATTTAGGATGACATGGATTTCCTGGACATCTCCTCGTGTGGTGTGGCCTATCGATATGATGTCAAGATCGAGCATAAATTTAAACATAAGAAGAATGTATTTGAATATGTGAATCTGAAGCAAGGGAAAGGTGCCCCCAAATCTCAAAACAAACGAAAAATCTAAGGCAGGGTGATCCAGGACAACCATCTCAATCCACAAGTAAATAACAACACCATGACGACAAAGAAGGACACAAGAAAGTGGTGTGAGTTCCATAAGAGCCCCACTCACAACACAAGTGTCAAGCCAAGCAATCACTGGTGGTTGAGCTAAAGGCTTTAGAGTCAAATGCAGGTTCCGACTCTTAGTCAAAACCTAACAAGGGGAATGAAAACGAGAAGCATATTATTGATTCAAATCCCATCGCCATTGTTGCCACCACCAAGATCCAAAAGATTGAGCATAGAGATCCAAAAGAAGGGGAGTGTCTCTTCCACTTATAGATTTGAGTGAAGGGTTCTCCACTGCAGTTCAGTATTGATAGTAGGAGCCAAAAGAACCTCATCACAATAGAGGTCATTAAGCGGTTGGCCCTATCAACCACCCCACACCCGCAACCATTCACCATCGAGTGGCTCCACTAAGGATGAGATATTTACGTCAACCAATAGTGTCATCTTCCCTTCATCATCAAACCCTTCTCTGATGAGGTATTGTGTGACATTTCTACTCTTGAAGTTTGTGTTGTATTATTAGGCTGACCATACCTATTGAAGCATCATGTTGTGTATGATTTGAGGTCTCACCTATTATTAGTTATTTTGGATGTAAGGTGTACAGAATACTAGAGGTAGCCCCGCCTACCACCATCTCTTTGATATCTACTAAGAAATGCAGTAAGATCATCTCCCAGACTAGGAAAAAAAACTATATTCTTATTCTCTCTCAAAATAAGGGGAAGATCGTGGCCACATCCATGACCCTAGGGAAGGGTTCCTCCATGCAATAGAAGTATATTGATAAGGTCATGGAAGAATAGAGGGACATCTTCTCCTCACCCACAAGGGTACCCTTGCACTGTCAAGTCAAGCATTCGATCGATCTGACTCCCAAAGCACCTATACCTAATGGACCGATATATTGTCGCTCCATTCTAAAAAATGAAGAGATCATGTGGTAGATATAGGAGATGTTGCAAAAAGCACACATCTGACCAAGTTCCTCACCCTATGGGGCTTGATTATACTTCTACATAAAGAGGATGGGAGCCAATCCAAGCTCTACTTTTATTATTGAGCACTAAAAAAAATCATTGTCGCGAACATGTATCCAATCCCACGAAATGATGACCTTCTGGACCAACTCAAGGGGGACAAGTATTTTAGCAAGATCGATCTAAATTCTTGCTATCACTAGGTTCTAATAGAGCCAATAGATGTATGGAATACCACCCTTAAATCCAAGGAAGGCTTTTTTGAATGGTTGGTCATGCCCTTCGAGTTGACAAATTCCCTTGATACTTTTATGAGGCTAATGGATGACATCATGCGGCCTTTCACCAACTCATGCATGGTTGTTTATCTAGATGACATCCTCATCTTCAATAAGAGTCAGGAAGAGCACTAAGAAAACATTCGACAAGTCCTTCAAACCCTATGGAAGGAAAAATTGTGTGCCAACTTGGAGAAATGTACATCCAGATTGTGGCATGTCCAATATATGGGCCACATCATTGATGAGCAATGAAAACATGTGAATCCAGATAAGATCCAAGTCATTGAGGATTGGCCATCCTCGACCACTCTAACATAACTTCATAGCCTTTTGGGCCTTGCCAATTTTTATCGAAGTTTCATGTTGGGATTCTCTCATATATACCAAGGGTGTAGTGAAAGCAAAGTTTTTTTGGTTCGAGTCCCAACAGAAGGTGTTTGTTGAGTTGAATCACCACCTCTCCTCCACACTAGTACTCATATTTCTAGACTTGCAAAAAACCATTTCAAATTGAGACAGATACCTCTGTTTATGCTATTGGTGCAATTCTCACCCAGTAAATGCATCCAGTGGCTTGTCACAATGATAAATTTTTTGTAACAAACCTGGTTAAAGAATTGTGTAATAAAGTTAATAAACGAATAAGAAGACTAAGGTCATGGGACACTTATTCCAAGCTGAATGTTGGTAAAAACATCCTAGTGGGAATGACTTGTTATTTATTATGGCTAATGAAATTGGAAAAGGAATTCCAAAAATATTTGGAAAGGTAAAGAGGCATTTACTGGCACTTATTTATTAAAATAAAGAAAAATAGCAAAAAAGGGAGATGAAAGGTCACATGTTTGCGTGAGGAGGAAATTGAAGGAAAATAAAAGGAAAATGAATAAATTAGAATAGTCAATATTAAAAAGGCATTAGAGCATCAATTTGGGGCCTTCTATCAAATTTGATTTGGATTTATTTGGAGAGAGGAGAAAGAAAGAAAGAAAGCGAAGGAAGGAAACGGAAAGCAATGGACAAGCAAGGAAGGATTTGGTCAAGTAGCTTCAACAAGAGGATGTACAAGTAACAAGTTGCATGTGTGATTTCCTAGATGAAATGTTAATGCATGGTGCATCCATTTGTGTATTTGGTTCATTTTCTATCATTGGCCTAGGTTTTTCCTGGTTGACAGTGGTTTCAGCCTTGTCTTGCCAATTCATGGATATCCATTGTGTGGTGGGATTCATTCTTGGTTGAGCTTTGGATTATCATAAGGTTTTGGATTTGGGTGAGATCGTTTATGGAAAATCCCAATGGGTGGGGGTGGATATGGTTTTCTATAGGAATCCCTCAATAGGTGGGTGGAGACAGGAAAATTCCTCAAGGGATGGTGAAGGAATTTTGGGCATGCAAGCTTGGTTTGGTTTTGTGATCTCGGAACCAGTTTAGGTGAGATAATGTTTGTGTAAGGGTGGAGGTGGAGGTGTTTTAACCTTTGGATTCCCTTGTTTTTTTATGTCTTGGTTTATCCCATGATATCTCACATTCATGCTTGGAATACGGGGGTTCAGCCTAATCTATGGTCGAGGGATACGTAGAAGTCCTTGGCTTGGTTGGATTTTGAATATGTTAATAAGATCTCGTTCCTCTTGTATTTTATGAGTAAATGTACTTGTTATGATGTGGCTTTGATGGTTTTTCTATCATTGTTATTATTGTGGTTATATGTTGGTTATAAGCATGGTTTTATGACATATTATAGTTATGGTTCTTATCATGTTTTGATTTCTAAATGAATGGTTATTGAATGCATGACCTAATAAATATTATTGCAGCTATTGTGAGATACATTAAACCTTCTTAATTATTCTTAGATAAGTATCACACCCCTATGTTCAAATATGAATTCATGACCTGTATATTTCATGTTCACTATATGTCGGATGAAATGAGTGTCATGGTTAGGCCTGGTTAGGTCAATTCCTTAATCAAGTTTTATATTAATGGATTTGTCCTGGCACCATTTATTGTTCTGGAAAGTCTTATCAAGTTCTAGGTAGTGGCCTAGAGACTAGCCCCGAAAAAGTGGCTCAGTTTCCAAATTCGCATGCTCATAACTAAGAAATATAGATAGCACTCGCTATGAGGCAGGGGCATCCATGAAACTAGAGGGTCGCAGCTACTAGCTTGCCTTGCCCAGATCACTAAAAAGGCAAGTTATCCCATCGTACGGGAACTTGGAGTGGTTTTTTATTTTTTGGGGGTCCTGTAGCTCTTGAGGAAGGTCAGTAAAGTTTCATTTTGTCAACTCCACTCCCTTAAAGAAGCTAAGAGGTCAAGTCATGTCATAGTAGCCCCCAGCTCATGTTTACTCTAGAAGCTTGGTGAAGTGGGTAAATGTGGTAGGGGTGGCTACACTTTCTAACATCATTCAGAAATACCCCACCTAGGATAAGGAGATGTAATCCATCATGCAGGCTTGTGGGCAATGGCAACATTACATTCTGGGGAAGGAGATGGTAATCCACATAGATCACTGACCCCTACAGTTTATACATACATAATGGAAGTTTTAGAATGATCACCATTAGAAGTGGTCCACATATCTGCAAAAGTTCCTTTTGAATATCAAATACAAGAAGGGAAACACTAATCATGTTGCAGATTTCCTGATTTGGCCATTGGATGCAGTACTAACCACTGTTCTCAATTATTGTGGCCACGCGATGTTTGTATGGCCACAACTATATAAAAATGATCCAGAGTTTACCACCACATACCAAATGCTAGTGGATGACAAGAAAGTTCCAGAATTCCACCTCCAAGATACATCATTATGCTACCTAGTCCACCTTTGTGTTCCTTTAAGCAAGCATGCCATGCTAATTTGGGAGGCGCACTATAGTCAGGTCGCATGACACTTTGGTATGGAGAAAATAGTGGTCGTACTACAGAAGTAGTTTTATTGGCCAAAACTCCAATAAGATGTTGGAAAATACATTAGATCCTATCTTTCCCATGTCATTGCAAAGCCAACTATTAAGAAGCAAATCTTGTATACTCTTCTACCTACTCCTAGCTAACCTTGGGAATCCATCTCCACAGACTATATGCCTAGCCTTCGTTATACCAATCATGGAAACAACTATGTATTTGTGGTCATCAACATATTTTCTAAGATGGCCATATTGGTTGCCTTCAAGAAGAGTATCATAACAAAAGCCACTACTAAACTCTTCTTTGAAAGAGTGTGTGTACGTTTTCGTATCCAGCAAACCATTATATCAGATCAGGATAGCAGGTTCCTAAGCATTTTCTGGTCGAGACTTTGGTCATTGTTGGACACGAAGCTCACCAAGTCGACTGCATTACACCTCCAAACTAATTTCCAAATAGAGGTTGTCAACAAGATGATTGTGCACATACTACGTATGTACACCTCTAAGCATCCACAAACATAGGATGAGATCCTTTCCTATTTAAAACATAGCTATAATATAGCTCTCCATAGCTTCACTGGCCACAGTCCCTTAGAAGTGGGCCTGGGATTTTAACCATTATTTCTCCTTGATGTTGCAATTCCTTTTGCAACTACACAGGAAGAATTAACCCATGTTTAGTCTGAAGTTGATAAAGCCTTACACCATCACCAAAGCTATGGGAGACAACCTTTTAAGTTCAATATCCCCCCATTCCTTCATTTTCACTTCGTATTCAATGTGGACCGCCTTTGGCCACACTTTCCACCATTTTTGGACACACCAGACATTTTTGAGCAATTAACACCAATAGAGCTCAACTCAAATTGTGTTAAACAGACCACAACTTATCAGATCATGGACACTTAGATCAAGAGAACTCGAAAATATAGGATTCAACTATATCGAGTTGTCACAGCTGGCCAACTCTTGCACCAGGGCAAGCGGCTCACCAAGGACCAAGTTTAGCAAAATTTTCCCCATCTCATGGAGGCACTCAATGTAATGGGTGTGGTGAAGTAAAATTATAAGTGCGAACACAAACAAATTCCTCTAGCCCGATGATGGGTCTAGCCACAACAAATAAATTCTATGGAAGATTTCCTTAGGTTAGAAACAATTAAGAGGACCTACCTCTTAGTACGCTTATCCCGTTTGATGATGTCCTCGCTTGCTTGCTCCAGCTATCTCTTGCTTCCTTCTTCAAGCACCTGAAAAAAGTAAACAACAGCAAATAACAACCATGATAATAGACAAATTGTAATTCAACCTACTTAACAAGAAAATAAACATTAAGCCATGAATATGTAAGATGACAAAACATGTAGGAAATCAATTGATATTTTCATATATATTGATATCAAAGAGATATTGCAACCATTGTCTTGATGTTGTGGTTCTCCTCTGACAAGACCAAGTTCCCACACACTTCTGCTAGCATTCCATGATGTCCTCAATCAACAATAGTTTTAAGACTCTTCCCTTTAGGCTTCACTCCAAACCAAATCACACTTCTCCCTCACACAACTATATAGCTACAATTATGAATAGCTTGTTGTTTACTCCAAACCAAAATAGCACTAGCACACCAACATTAACACTAGCTTGTGCTTGGAAAGAAGGGATGTTTATATCGGATGAATGGATGGGAGATGGGTCATCTTCTCATGGGAGAAGGTCTTATCCCTTGAGGTAGTTCCATCATTATAGGGAAAAGGAACCCAAACTGACATCCTCAACCCAATCTGGCCAAACCATTTACTAGACTTCTGTTATAGAGCTTCTAGAGCTGGAAGCTTCGGCTCCTAATTTAAAAAACTTTCCATAATAGGACCGATGCGACTGGAACACAGCTCAGTCACTCCTGTCAGCACTAGGCATAGTGCTAATCTCTGCACATCGATGCAAGGGATACAAAGGTCATTAGTGCCATTCTTGTAAACTTGGCAAAACAGAAGTTTTAGGGGAAATGATGCAAAAGGGAATTGACCTACTCATGAAGAGGGACACAATGGGAGTTTCTTCATGGAGGGAAAGCATGTGGAGTTCACTATAGAGGTCCTCCAGGATCAAGGAAAGGGGAGTATAGGGATAGTGACAAAATGTTGTGTAACAGATGTCCCCTAAAGCGTGAAGGCCGAACAAGAATGAGGGATGAAATTCTTTATGAATCAGTGCGAGGAACCCTAGTCCGTTGTCGTAAAACCTGCAAGCAAGTATAGATACATATAAATAACTAAGAACTCTGTCAAATGATACATGAATCATGTCATGGATGCAGCCATCTAGAGAATGATCATGTAAATGGATCTAGGTATGGGGAAACCATCCATCAAAGAGGATCATAATGAAACCAAGGTATGGTCACAACCATTCAGTAATGAGAAAGATCACATATGGTAACTTATGGTATGGTCACAACCATCCATCTGAAAGAGACATGTATATCAACATAATCATTTCACGTCACTTTGTAACCTGTACTTTTGTGATCTGAGTCCAGGGTCTTGTGCTCCAACATGACCCGATCAAAGTACAAATTCTAACATGTGAATAGATGCATTGACATCGAACATGCTAGAAAGTCGCTTGATTAAATTGTTAACAAGTGCAAGAGAAACCACCAATAATGACAATGGTTCTCAAGGTACTATCATCACAATTCATGGAATGTGAATAGAGGAACTGAAGTCGAACACCTATGAAATCACTTGATCAAAAGCTAATGATGTGAACTTGTTGTCAAGTGCAAAGAACTTGCCATTAGGGCATGCAAGCTCTAAGGTACTGGAAGGGACTCCCTCGGTCAACTTCCTGGATAATGATTTGAAGTCAGTGGAAAGTGACCATGTCGAAGGAGGGCCATAATGTTTCCCACATCATCAACATGAGATGAAAGGATGCAAAATGATTTTGGATGATACAGAGAATCAAAGGAAAATGTAACTGTAGAAGGAAAACTCTTGAACATATAAGCAACACATCTTGGAAGTTTGGCAGCTTTTGGATCCATAGGGTAGGTGGTCATGATGATGTGGCAGAGATCAAATGGAAGGAAAAAATGAACAACCTAACCCAGGAAGGTCGACGAAACAAAGAGAGGATATCCCAACCCGACACGAAGCAGAAAGTGTCATGTTCAAGAGTGAGCTACCGACACAACTAATATATTTCCAAATTTTCCCCTACCATTCTTGGTAGGTACCCCAATTTTTTTTTAGTTGCAAGCTTAAATGGGATAGCATATGCTTGCACTGTAAGTTCATCCTTCGGATGAATCCGACCTAGTAAGTTTAATAAGCCCTAGGAACGAGAATCTCATGTTCGTCATGACGACTAATCTGATGTCGTTTAATATTTTAACGAGTCTAACAAAGGTGTAACTCAGTATCTTTTTCATGTTTAGAGAGTTGGAAAAAGACATGTAAAAGAAAACTCCACATGGTCCCTTTTCGTATGTTGGTGTCTCTCGAGCCCGAAAAGGTAGAAAATGATACTTGAGAGAACTGCTGGACCCTTTCATTCAAGGAGTACCTTTTTCGTAAATAGTGCCTCCCAGCTCGAAAAAGGGGTAAACTTATACTGGGAGCACAACGTTTCGCATCTGTTAATGATATCGATACGACAAGGGATCGGCCATATTTTCGCTTTTAAAGGGTTGTAAAAGAGCTTGAAAGCAGAGCCCCCATTTTATTTTTTACGAGTCAAAAGGGGAAAACACTCAGCAATATTTTCATATGAGCTTAACGAGTCGAGAAAAGCGCTGAAACATGACTCTTCACCATCGTTGAACATCCATCACCTGTCGCTAAGCAAAAAGGTAAAGTGTATTATCTAGTTCTTAAAGAAAAATAGGTTAAAATATCTATAAAAAACCTTATATTTTCATGAATAAATGAATGAAAAGGAGAAAAGTAGATATATTTTTACCATTTACCATTTTACCTTGTTGTGAAAACTTTTTTACTCACTTTTTCCCTAATTGTTCCAAAGCTAATTATTCGGGAGCAAATTGCGGGAGATCCGGGAGGTCAATCACTGAGCCCAAAGTTACAGGTAAAAGCCAAAGCCCTAAGCTCCATTTCCATGTCCTTTATTTATGTTTTTAACCATTTTTTTAGTTTTTTGAGGGGGTTTTCAAAAAACGTTTTCGCCCTTGGTCAGCGTGATTTCTGGGCACAAAATCACACCGACCAAGGGTGATTAACAAAGCCAGCCACATCATTCGGTGCAACTATATTTAAAACAGGCTCGCTAACACCATGAATAGGGGAAAACCCTATTTCCTCAAAAAATCATTGATTAAACTCAAATTTTATGGGCCAAGCATTATTGTTGACTCAAATTAATGGATTTTGCAGGAAAGAATCACTGAAAATGGTGGATTGGAAAGAACGAGAACATGAGGATTTTAACACCCAGGCAATGAATGACCCAAATTGCCTAGAATCTTTGAGGGCTTGCGGGCTCCTCAAATTATTTCTCACGCCAAGGATGTGAGCCCAACCCAAGTTGCTTCAGTACCTTATTAGTCTTTGGGACATTAATCGAGAGATATTTGGCATTGGTGACCAGGAGCTAGAGTTGGAAACTTCAGATATATTCTTTAGCACTGGACTGTCCCGCTGTGGAGACCCAGTGAACTTGTATGGGTCATGACTGATTGGGGAAAGCATATCTTCATTTCTTGTTGAGCACTACAATGAGGTTTTGAAATCCAAAAGTGGGAAGGTAGAGATTTCTGGTGTTTAGGATCTGACACTGAGAGTGCTTCTATTGACCATCTACATAGTGGCAAGGTCCCAGGTGGAACATGAGACTAACAAGTCAAAGTTCCTTTATGTTATCAACTGTACAGCTCCTACCATATTCAACTGGGCCAAGGCCATGAAGATCAAGTGCCCGCTGTCCAAAGCCAAGGTGGGGAATTTGAAGCAATTTTGCTTTGGATAGGTGCTTGTGACCTTCTTCTTAGAACGAGTACCACTGTTCTAGTATCAGCTGACTGAGGTAGATCCTCCTATACCATGCAATCTTCGAATGGCTCACTTGAGTTGTTTGATGCCCAGGATCACCAGGGGTTAGCACCTGTCATACTGACCTACATTATTTTCATGGCTACGATGACATAAAATTGTCATGGAGAACTGGCCATACAGTGGCACTGACTTCCGTTGAGATATAGATATGCCCTTACCAGATGGAGAGGATTTTGACAATGAAGGTAAAAAATCAAATTTTTAATTTTAATATTTTTAATTGTTTTTGGGTATATATGTGCTTATAACATTTCTCTTGTTAATGCAGATGTTGGACTAGAGTGGCCTGTTGGGATGTCCCCAATATCTAGGCACGTCTCCTTTCCTATTGATGATGTCACTCCTTATCAGGAAGGGAGCAACAACAAGGAGGATATCGTAAGGAAACTTGAGGGGTTGACTCATGGCATCCTGGAGTATGCTTGGGTAGGATACATTCCTCGTCAGTACTGGAGACAGACGGCGAGAGTCTCGGATCAGATCTACCGATTTCTAACTCATGTTGCATGAGTTTTATCATGCTACCATGATCACCATGCTAATTAGTTCCTTGGTCCAACATTTACATTTTTTGAGGTCTGCATGCCACGGATATATGAGGCCTGCGAGCCACCGATGTTATTTTGGACACACATATTATTTTTTGGGGTTCTAATGTATAAAATTATCACTATATACTATATATATATATATATCTATATATATTATATATATATATATATATATATATATATATATATATATATATTATATATATTATATATATATATATATATATAGATACTGTATTTTATTTTCTACTATGGTACAAATGGTTTGTTTTATCTTTTCACATGTTTTGTAAATGTCTATCCAACACATGATTAGCTAATGCATCTGTTAATGTATTCATGCATCTAGGAATATGATGATATGTAATGTAATGAAAATGTCTTTCCAATAGATGGATATGGAGATACATTCTCAATATTTGAGGGTTTCTGACAGAATATTGCACGTGGAGTTGAAGGATGACAAGATGTGAATCTAGGTTGAAAACTAACTCTTTAATGTCAAGAGCAATGGCTTCTGACAACAGTTTGATGACCGCATTGTATTCAGCAATGTTGTTAGTTGTGCAACCCAGACAGATACCTTGAAGGTCAATAAACTCATTGTTAGGGTTATAAATAGCCCATGTTGTGGATGATATGTTCCGGGTACTATGACAAGCACCATCAGCGAAACCAATGTGGGGAGTCACAAACATCTAGAAAGAAAGAAAAGCATAGTAAACAGGAAAGTTGTTTGAAAACTACCACACAAAACCACACTGCATAAAAATGAATGACAAACTAATGTACATAAGTAACCATGCAAGATGACCTAAGCATAGTACTTCTTGAGGTAAAGCTCGTTTCAGGGCTTATCGAGAGGATTTCCTTCATAATTAATAATCTCATGGGCTTCTTTCTACAAAATGCAGTTCACAATGTAGGGCCCATGCCACATGGGTTCGAACTTGCCTGCCCCCAGCTTATCGTTAGCTTGGTCATATAGTAAGACCAAATCACCCTCAGAGAATGTGTGAGGGGAGACTAATTGGTTGAAATGGGATTTGACCTGTTTCTTTTGTGCTTCGATGACCAAGGCAGTGACACGGCGAGTCTCGTCAAGTCGTTCTAAATATAAGAGGTGTTCCTCTTGAGGTGACGTTTCGGGGAGGAGTTCAAAAACTAACTTGTGTGAAGGAATCTTGCATTCAATCAACAATGTTTCTTCCAGACCATAGACCAGCTGGAATGGCGTAAAACCAGTTGTGTCTTTGGTTGAGGTTTAGTAGGCCCATAGAGCTGAAAAGAGCATGAGATGCCAATTTGACTTGTGCATCCCAATAGTACGTTGAAGCATTATGAACAAGACTTTGTTCACGGCTTCAACTTGGCTATTGGCCTGAGGGTAATATGGGGTCAAGCCATCGTGCCACAAACCCAATGCAAATGTTAGCTCAGCCATCATGTAATCTCTGAAATGGGAGCCATGGTCTGTGACAATGGCTTGAGGTACGCCAAACCTGGAAATAACATGGTTGAAAAGGAATTGAGCCATCATCTTACCATCTTCAGATTATGTAGGCATCACTTCGGCTCATTTGGAAAAAGGACCAACGGTAATGACAGGGTATTGGTGAGCAGGTGGGGCATGCATCTTGTGTTGGTAAATTTGGCATTCGTGGCACTTGCGAACAACAAGAATGTAGTCCTTAAAGATAGACGGCCAAAAATAACCAGCGCAAAGAATATTTTGAGCGATAGTGTAACTAGACATATGACCACCACATGCCTCGGAGTGGAAATCATTGAGAACTCTTTCAACTTCCTCGATCATAAGACATCGGCGAAGAACTAAATTGACATTGACACACTATAAAGTATCGCCAATAATACGATAGGGTTGGGAACGATGTTGAATCCTACGGCGATCATGCTTAGTCAATGCAGACTGGAACGTGGACTTCTGGAGATACACGATGATATCATCGTACCATGGATCAAGGGTGCTAATCAGAGAGAGGGTCTCATCTGGGAATTGTTCATCTACACTAGTAGGAAGAGACTTAGAGGGAAGGGAACAAATCAATTTGGCAAAAACGAGTGACTCCTTAGATTTGGAAATGGTAAATACCAAATCAAATTCTTGTAGGATCACAATCCATTTAGAATATTGTCCCCCCAGCAACTAACGAGTCAGGATATAGGTCATGGGGTTGCATTCAGAAATCACAGTAGTCGTGCGTAGAAGGATATAGTGCCGAAAGCATTGAACAACCTGAACATCAACCAAAACCAACTTCTCAACATGTGCATAACGCATTTCAATGTCGAGGAGATTCTGACTAAGGTAGTAGATTACATGTTCGTTGCCTTTGTCATCGTCTTGGACCAAGACCATAACAATGGTGCTAGGGGCCGCAGCTAGGTAAAGGAAGTAATCTCGATAATAATCTAGTGGGTGAAATAGAGGAGCACTTACGAGGATGGCCTTGAGATCATCAAAAGAATTTTGGGCAACCTCGTCCCATACAAAGGGCGTTCCTTCTTTTAGAAACCAAGTAAATCCTGTGGCTAACCCAACATAGTTGGGTATAAAACAATGAAGAAAGTTGGCCTTTCCTTGTAGGCTCTAGAGTTGGTGCAGTGAATATGGAGGGGTTAAATTGAAAAAAGCCTCAACTTTTAATGGATCAAGGTGAATACCATCCTTAGAAATGATGAAGCCGAGGAGTCATTCAAATTCTACGTAGAAAACACATTTGTGCGGGTTCAACCAAATGCTACAGTGTCTACAACACAGAAAAATTTGTTGAAGATGGTTTGGATGGTCTTGGCACCGATGAGAATGAATGGGAAGGTCATCCAAGTAGGTCTAGAAAATGTTGCAAATATCATGAAACGCTTAGGACATTTCCCTCTAAAATGTAGCCCCAACATTTTTGAGGCCGAAAGGGAGCTTTTTGTACGTGAACGTACCCCACGGACAGATAAAAGTTGTCTTTTCTTGATCGGCTAGTGCAATGTTGATCTGGTTGTAACTAGAAAAACCGTCCATGAAAGAAAAGATCTCTCTCCTGACACATTTATCAATGAAGGGAGTAGGATAGTTATCTTTAGGATAAGCACGATTGAGATCTTGATAATCAATGCAAACGTGGATCGTGCCCTATTTTTTTAGTCACGAGATAATATTGGACACCTAGTCTGTAAGAGGAATGGGGTAGATGAATCCAGCTTTAAGAAGTTTTTCAACTTCACCCTTAATCGTGGCGGCCTTCTTAGGGTGCACCGAGCAAAGCCTTTGACGGTCGAGCTTTGCATGCAAATAAGTTGGGATTTCATGCACTACAATGCTAGGATCAATGCCAAGCATTTTTTCGTAGGACCTGTTATCACAAAACCTTGACCTGATAGGCTGCTGATTAGGAAGGCCTTGTGTAACTCTTTCAAACCTACTTTTGGCTGAGGCTTAGCCTCCTCAACCTAAGAGGGCTCTCTCAAAGGATTAATGATAGTGATAATGGATTAGATGGATAACTCTATGGAAAATTCGAACAACAATATATAAATGGTTGAAATATCAATCAACAAGCTTCCATTGGGCTATGGAGTCAAAGTGTGTTTCATTACAACAACAAGATCAATTTCACATGGAAGTCAGGGCATAGAGGGTTTTAACATAGAAGCAAAACAGAGATATTATGTAAGGAACACAACCTACAAACACATGAAGGAAGTTAGAGCATCATCAAATGAATTCTAAGTAACATGTGTCTATACCACTACAAGTAAGTATATGAAGGAATCCATGAGGAAAATCAAACATTGAAACCCTTTCTAAATCCTGAATAGTGAAAGCAACTCTTTGTATTAACCTGAAAACATGCAGTCACATACAATAGCACAATGTGCTTCTTTCTTTGAAAATTGCCAACCTATTGTGCATTACATCTTCTCCAATATATAGATTTCATTACATGACTTAGATTCCTCCTCAAGCATGAGGGTAATTCGAATTCATCCTACTATGACACCTATTGATACTTAAAACTAACTATTAAATGCAAATGACAGCTAACTAGCAGTCCTAGAGACCTAATACAACTAGGAGTGTAACTCCTTATTATGACTAAACCACCTCAAATAAACATTAAATGCATTCTTTGACAACTGCAAACTCATGAAGTCGAATTTGATGAAGCCTCCCACGTTGTCACCTGACTAATGATGACAAACCCTAGAAATTAGGGAACATGTTTTCCTATTTTTAGGTTTAGGATCCTTGAACATTGGCACGTGGGACAGAGCCTTTATCTCCTCATCCATGATATATTTTACGAAAATGAAGGAGTTTTTTGTATTCCATGCCATCTAGAACCAGAAAATATCTTGGGTTTTTAAAACACTTCTCCAGCTGTCCAGAATCTGTCCTTGAAAAACATGTGTCAAACAGGAAAAATCCGTTCTCTGAAATTTGGGTTTCAAGGAAAGCTTATTATCTCCCAGATATAAACACTTATGAAGAAACTAAGATAGGTTATTGTATATGGAGAGTTTATTAAGAGAAACCTCCTTCAAAATTCCAAAATACCTTTTCCTATGACCAGAAACTGATCTTGAAAAAGACTGCTAAAACTAGAAGCCAAAGCTTGACTTTCAGCAGTTTCGTAGCGCATGTTTGACCATAAATGCCTCCCACATCATAATGAATTTGAAGAAACTGAAAGAGGTTTTTGTATTTTGGTATGTTATAAAGAAAAGCCTCTTTTATTTTTAAAATTGAGTTCTCAACCACTCAGGACCCCTTCTGGAAGTTGACTAGTAAATGCAGAAAGCAGAGTTTTTTATGCTGAAACACGCTTTTTCAGGGATTTCGTAGCGCGCTACGAAAACTCCTAGTTCAGTGATTTCGTAGCTAGCTTCAAAATTTCTCCAAAATGATGTGAGATATGACTTCCAAACACCTGGTGAGGCTTCTAGGACATGGAATGAGGCTGTCAAACCTTATTTGGAAAAGAGATATGACCTTAAAAGACTTCTAACCTTATGACCTAACCCTTAAAGCATGAAATGAACTAGAGACCCTTTAACACCATGACTAGAAGAAGGGTTTGGAAATGAGAATGACACTAATTGTGATGAGATGACTCAAAACTCATAATACTATGACTAGAAACAAGGCAACTTTCCAAAGCTTAGAGATAAAGATTTTAGGGTGATAACAGGACCACAAAAACACAACACAGAATTCTTGAAATAGACGAGTATATGTCTTGATATCATCCGGAGAACAAGACACCCAAATATGAACATGGTCAATGATACGAAATTTGAGAGAAATGTCAATCGAGATCATTTGGGTAATATTACCCAAATTTTCTTTCGACCACACTTCGTGAGTGATGATCAGTAATGGAAATGGAGAAGACGACTCTTTGACAATGGTAGACATGACCGCTAGACGAGGCAGGAATGAGGAGTGATGATGAGTATTGATCAAAGGTGTTTCCTCAAGAGACATGACTTCCATGATACCTTCATTATCAAGGAAGGTCTTGGCTAAGGGATCAAGTGATTCCAAAGTTCCAAGCCACGGGGATTGAGAGTACGTATCAAAAGAGGTCTTCAACATAAAAAAATCAGAGGATGCATAACTTGAAGCTGAGACAATTTCCACGTAATTGACCTCGGTAGGACTAAGTGGCATAACCTTGCCCTAGGTATCAACAAGATCTGGTGAAGGTATGACCCAAGGATTAGATTTGACCAAGATCATATCGACAGAGGCAACATGAGGAGGTGGGAGTGGAAAATTTCTCATTAAGGTATAATCCTTGAAAATACCTGCCCCCTCACTCTCATAGGGAGCACCAGTGTGCTTGATGTATGGAACATTTTTATCTAAGGAAGAGGCAAAGAAAGATAGCTGGTCGATAGTGACAATATTCCCTTGATGGGGAAAATGAATCACATGAAATAAAGAAGAGGCCACGGCATGCATGGCATGGGTCCAGCTTCGACCAAGTAGAAGATTATAGTTGAGATTGGCATCAACAACTTCTACCTCGAATCACATTATCTTGCCTTCCAGAGCGATGGAAAGGTTAGGTAAGACACCAAAGGATCACTAATCATGCCCATCAAAAGCTTCCAAAGTGTTCGGAGACTGGTTCAAAGCAGGAGAACCAATAGCCTTCTAGCATGTGATTGACATGATGCAAGTGGAGGAACTTTCATCAATGATAATTCGGTGGATGGTCTTCTCATTGATGATTACTTGAATAAGAAAGGCAATCTGATGAGGAATACGGGGAACATGGTTCTCTAGATCAAAACATATCAAATTGGAATCAGTGGGATTGGTGCCCCCGATGGCTGACAACAAATATTTTCGCCATGATGGATAGCTTTAGAGCACCTCGAGGGTTGACATAGCTGATGGCACCTGAGTCAAATCATCAAAAATATTATAGTGCTAAGCAGCTTGGGCATTGGGATTATATGAGGATTTCCGCAGTACACCTCGAGAGTGTGGCTGTATATCGGAGTCAGGGTTAGGGTGCTCAATATGAAAAGGGCTAGAACTTGGGGTAGAAGAAGAAGGTGCAAATTCTTTCTCCTTCCCAGTTGTTGAAGCAGGAGTTCGATAATATTTTGATATAGTAGCCACATTAATAGGTGTACTCATCATGAACACTTGAGATCCGGAGGAAGCAGTTTGGGGTTGGTCTACCATTTGGGTTTACTAAGACATAAATGGCTCTTTGAGGATAGCAGTGGTCCCTTTGAGAAAGCGGCTAACTTCAGATCATCGCAGAAAATCCTTAGTGTATTGATCTTCCTCGCAAATGAGGCAAGGATACTTAGGTTTCTGTTGTGAAGATTCGCCAACAAACCATTTGGGAGGACCCTATTTCGGGGTATCGACTTTACCCTTGCGTTTTCCTTTTTTCTTTCCTTTCGAGGATTTTTCTGCTACGATAGACTGGACAGCATGGACCTCTGAGGTTTTACCATGGCCAAGTGAATTTTTGGATGAACTATTAGGAACAGCATTTGAGACCGACTTCTATTTGGAAGAAGTTTTAGTAGGGGTCTGGGATACTGAACCAATAACTCCATCAACGAGAGGTACATCTTGTGACTTTGATGCAATGGGATCAGATGATGGTCGTGGAGCATTGGGTAATAACTCATACAAAGTACCAAACTAGGAATAAACTAGATCTAAGTATTGGGCATGAGCAATGGCATGCTCTTCAATAATGCATCCACCCATAACTATATTGAGAGCAATTGGGGCTACGAATGATTTGGTGAACCATTCAGTGAGAAGCTGATCAGTAATCTCAAATTTGATCAAGCGACGTCTATGTCTCCATTCATGGATGTGATCAAAGATGTGTGTCGCAGTATCTTGCTTAAGTGATGTGAGAAAATAGGTGCTAGTTTCATAGCGAACTGACAACTGAAAATGTGGGAGGAAATCCATGTATAAAGATTTAAAGTCATGGTATGTACTTCGAGGCAGCTCGATGTACCACTTAGCTACATCACCCGTGAGGGTTCATTGGAAAAGATAGAGACAAATGGAATCGTCAACGTATGAGTTCAACGAGCACCAGAGGTGATATGTCATCACTTGGGCCTGAGGATCTTCTTTAGCTTTCCCATTGAATTTTGGACAATCGCTTGGTATCTTGGACGACACCGGAGGCCAGTATGGAAAATGAAGGATTGGATCATTCGTAAAGTGAGATACATCTGGCAACTCGAGTGTAGCCAGGAATGGCAATTGAGTGTTAAAAGGCATGGGAGGTCGATAAGTGGGTCTGAACGGAGGAGCCCAACCCTGCCAGTAAGTATTTTGACCCCACAGTGGGGGATTTTGGCCATATGTCATCTGAGACTGCCCCATTACGAATTACCTTGACCATAGAGGGGTTTTTGACCTTGAACACCTTGGAACTATCTGGCCATAAGTTTTTGATAAGCACCATATGAGTTAAAAGTTTGTTGAGCCTGTTGACCTTAGACATATGGATATTGCACCTATTGTCCTTGAACATATGGGTGGTGAGCCTATTGTCCTTGAACGAGAGGATTTTGGACCTGTTGTCCTTGGGCATAAGGTTGATACACTTGTTGCCCTTGGACATAGGGATTCTATACCTGCTTCCCTTGACCAAAATGATTTTGAACTTGGTGACCTAAGGCATTAGGGTTTTGTACCTGATGCCCTTGACCAACAGGATTTTGGACCTGTTGACCTAGGACTTGACCTTGACTCTGCCCTTGCAAGGGTTGACCCTATTGATATGTATACAAGGGTTGTTGTTGCCATGGTTGGTTTTGTTGTTGCAAGGGTTGACCTTGCAGCTGCAAAATTTGTCCCTGAGGCTGTAGAGGTTGGCCCTGCGAGGACATGTGTTGGAAGGTGTACAGAGCATATTGCATCTACTATTGCACAGTTTGTTGTAACTGTTGCAAGGGTTGACCTTGCGGTTGTTGCAATTGACCTTGTTGTGGGATCATTTTCCCTTGCAGTTGCACGGAGAGCCCTTGCTACAACAAAGGTTTCCCTTGTGGTAACAAAGGTTACCCTTCTTATTGTAGAGGTTGTCCTTGCTATTGCAAGGGTACTTGAATAGTGCCCAAGAAATTTCCAAACTGAATCTGGCCATAGCTAGGCTGAATGTACTGCCCAGATTGGAGGGTGTAAGGTTGATTAACCATTCCTTGAGAATCATATGGAACATAAGGATTTTGGTATTGGACCTGAGCCCCATAGGGCTACTGATACTAAACATTGCTTAATCCAGATGGACCAACGGAAGTTGAACCTATTGGTATTGGACATTGCTTGATCTAGTAGGGTCAACAGGGTTGTAAATAATACCAAAAGACGGTTGGTTCATACCAAGCATGTGAGCTTGCAGGCCACTCACATTAGTGGCACCTGACACCATAGAAACATTCTGGTTCTTCCCCCCAAGCGGTGGCACATTCTAGCCACTGACTAGAGGGATGGAGGAACTGATAGAGACATTCTTCGAAACTGTCGATTGTGACTGATGGGTAACTGGGATTGATGATACAATGGTATTCATAATGGTGGGTTGCATTGGGACCTGTTGGGAAGTTGTGTTCGCAACAAATAAACCTGACATAGGCATGGCACCTAATACCCAAACAAGTTTATGGTAAAGTGATGAGGCACTAGGTGTACCTAAAACCAACTATGCCAAAGACACATAGTTGGGTGGAAAACTGGTGGGAATACCCCCTGAATACAGGAAACCCTCAGGAGGAAAAGGAAACTCTTACTCCTCAATAGTGTGTGGAGTATAAACTTCAGACTCTTTCGGAGAGGTGATTGGAGCATCGCCTTCAGGTTCCATGTCTGGAAATAAACAATGATGAATGACTGAACGAGTACGAGGGGATAGTTCCAATGGAACACTCAACTGGTCGTATGGATTGTAAGGATGTTGCGGTGATATCACAATAGGGTGAAACAAAAGTTTCAGAGGATAAATAACCAGTCTATGATGATCGTCAGTGGTCGGCAAGTCCTTAGGGGTTTAAACGGGATTGTTCGGAGATTCTGAGCCAAGATTAGTAGATGACCCAGTATCAAAAGTAAGCAGAGAATGAGATGACAAAGGTTGAATATCCAGAAAAATTCTGAGTTCAACACCTTGGTCCTCAAGTGACTCTGGTAACTCAGGAAACGACTCCTCAAACAATCTTTTAGATGAAGGAGAGGAAGAGGAACTAGGTGAACCAGATGGTTCAGCCACGATGACCTTATCTTAGTCGATTGAAAAATTAACTTCAAGGCTTTAAAATGTACTTTAATGGAAACTCACGATTTGGTCTCAAAAATACTAACAGGGTGTTTTTGGATTGTGGGAAATCAGTTATTAAGACGCATAAAATGCTGGTGCTCTTTCATTTTTCAAGAGTCAAGAAAGAAACAAAGATGACTCTATCACTTTCGATTGGAAACGAGCTCGAAAGGGAAAGTGCTCGAATGATATTTTAATTTTAATGAGTCAATAAGATCAAATGACTGCTCTGGATGGCCTAGGTAAATAAGATTACTAGACAACTGTGAACTGCAGAATACCTCCCAGCGAATCAAGAAGTACGAGCAGGCAATCTCCCCAAACGTTGTGTTCGGTGTATCACATTTGCAAGTCGGCCAACTCGACTTCCCAAGCATAAAGGATTGTAGCCTAGAGGGGTCTCTCGTTATATACTCAATGGTGTGGGGAGAAAAAATCCGTACTTGCATTGTCTAATGCCAAAGCTAATGACAATTGCTAGGTTTAAAGATGCTGGAACACGTCTCTAGCCTAGACCTTCTAGATATGATCGTTAAATGTCAAACGTGTCTTAGGTTAATTGAATTCATTTTAAAGTTTATCATGAGTTATGTTTTAGTTTTCAAGTCTTAGCAATGTGACTAAAAAAAAAACGTTAAATGCAACTAAATGAGACAAGACCCTTTCAATTCGATGAAATGTCTACACTAGAGAGGGTAGAAACTACTCAATCAAATTCAAACAAACAAGCAACTGAAAACGAATTATCTTTCACTACCTTACTTTTCAAAAAATAGACTAATGAAAAATGCATTCTAATTCCTAATTTCCTGACAAGCACATATCTAACGGTCCTTTCAAAAGAAAAAAAAGTTGTTTTTCTTTTCCAAATTCCAATGCAATTCTAGTCTTTCAATGATGCAAGCTATCATAGCACAATGACACAACAAACTAGAATTTCACATTTTTTCATGAAACAAAAAAATAAACTTTTTGCATACAATTCTTCGATGAAAAAGTTTTCGAGAAAATAAGCTCTTCAGGCAAATGAAAACATGAAAAGGGAAGCTCATTCAGATCATTGAAACATTGAATTTACCAACCACAAGGCAAGTAATGTAATCCGTGCTAGAAAATAAACATTTAGAAAATCAAACGGAAACTTTTCAAACTTGTGTAATAGAGGTCAAAGTCATAAAAGGACCGAAAACGAAAATGCAAGGAGTAAGCACACTTACAACCCAACTTATTGAGTTCACAAACAGCTGAATGGACAACAAACTAGATGCCCTAGTGTCGTTGACTAACCAATGACTCAAGCAATCAAGCAGAAGGATGATAAGCCAACAAACAAACAAAACCAAATGAAAAGTAGCTTTCTAGTCAGGGAGAAAAAAAAGGCTTACGGGGTCAAAATCATAAGAGCAGAACACACTAGCCAATATTGGAGTGAAACCCTAATCTTCACTTACAGGCATCGATTCGACTACCTAATTAACAAAAAGCGCCAAAGGCTGGTCGATACGACTGTTCCTTTGCATATCACGCTGATTAGTGCTATTGTCAACAGATTAAGCATGCTGATCGAGGAAGTTAAGAAAAAAAATAGGGACTAGATCTACTACTGTGAATTTCAAAATCAGGCTGGTAAGCAGGAGAAAATAAATATAACACAAGGGAAAAAGTGTAACTAGAAAAGTTCTCACAAAATCATGAAATCCAAGACATACAAAAGGATTGGTTCTCCAGTGGAGTCACCAATTTGTGGTGAAGTAAAATTATAAGTGTGGACTCAAACAAATTCCTCTAGCCTGATAATGGGTCTAGCCACAACAAATACATTCTATGGAAGATTTCCTTAGGTTAGAACCAATTAAGAGGGCCTACCTCTTAGTACGCTTATCCCATTTGATATTTCCTTGCTTGCTTGCTCCAACTATCTCTTGCTTCCTTCTTCAAGCACCTAAAACAAGTAAACCATAGCAAAAAAATTCCTTGATAATAAACAAATTTTAATTCAACCTACTTAACAAGTCAAGAAACATTAAGCCATGAATATGTAAGATGAAAAAACATGTATGAAATCAATAAATAGTTGCATATATATTGATATCAAAGAGAGATTACAACCATTATCTTGATGTTCGGTTCTCCTCTAACAAGACCAGGTTCCCACACACTTCTACTAGAATTCCATGATGGCCTCAATCAACAATAGTTTTAAGACTCTTCCCTTTAATCTTCACTCCAAACCAAATCACACTTCTCCCTCACACAACTAGATAGCTACAATTATGAATAGCTTGTTGTTTACTCCAAGCCAAAATAGCACTAGCACACCAACATTAACACTAGTTTGTGCTTGGGAGGAAGGGAGGTTTATATAGGATGAATGGATGGGAGATGGATCCTCGTCTCATGGGAGAAGGTATTATCCCTTGAGGTAGTTTCATCAATATAGGGGAAAGGAGCCCAAACTGACATCCTTGACCCCATTCGGCCAAACCATTTACCAGACTTTTGTTGCAAAGCTTCTAGAGCTGGAGCTCCGACTCCTAATTTTAAAAAAATTCCATAATAGAACCGAAATGATTGGAACACAGCTCAACCACTCCGGTCAGTGCTAGGGATAGTGATAATCTCTACATGTCATCATGGGGGAGACAAAGGTCATTAGCACCAGTCTTGTAAATTGGGAAAAAAAAAAAGCTTCAGGGGAAATGGTGCAAAAAGGAATTGATCTGCTCATGAAGAGGGACACAATGGGAGTTTCTTCATGAAGGGAAAGGAAGTAGGGTTCACTGTATAGGTCCTCCAGGATCAAGGAACGGGGAGTACAGGGACAGTGATAAAATTTTGTGTAACAATGGGGACTATTCCTTCTTACAGGGGGGAGACTAATCCGAGTGGATATCAGTGGCCACCCGCATATTCCACTTGGACCACCAGCATCGTTACTTTAATTTTCCTTAATTTTAGCATAGTTTACTATTTTTGGTAGTTTTCCAAGACTTGAACTTCCAGAGCTATTTTGATGCACTAAACGATGTTTTTTTTAGAAAACAGCAGGCAAACCCATGTTTTTTAAAAGGGTTATGTAGTCAAAAGTTGTATTCCTTAGATATATATTAATAGTGAGGTACCATACACATCAAATGTAGATCGTATGCCAAATTTACGACCCTCAGAAGTTGATGTACCAATTTACCCCAATGGGGACCATTAACTTTTGGCACTTCATCTCATAGGGTTAGGTTTTTTTATGTTTATGGTTTTCCATTGTTTCTCAATAATAAACAATTCTTTGAGCCTCATTGTAACACATTTCAAAAGGCATGTATCCACCACATATCTTCTCAGAGATAAGCTATAATCACCTGATTTAGTTTATTTCCCTTATGAATGTAAACAATTTTCAGTACTTTGTTATTAATGAATTGAAGTTATTATTTCGTTGTATATTTATGTTTATGTTTATATTTATATTTCATTTTATTTCTTCATAAATCTAGATTAGTGGTATTAAAGTAGTCTGCTCTTTTTATATTTTTTTGTGCATGTTCCCAACGAGGTTAGGGTATAAGGAGTTAGGGCTTGAAATGGTTGAACCTTTGTAAGGCCAACCTCTCTGACCCCAACAACCTCTCATGGAAGAATAAAATAAAGATGAGGGATCAGAAGATCCTTTTAAAATATTTCTTCAGGAATCCCTCAAGTGACGAAGGAATGTGATGATGGATAACTTTTCCCAAATCCTTTAGTAGATACCCACAGGAAATGCATCTTCATCCAGAAGTCACCCTGGTGGTGCCACTCCTTTTAAGGTACAAGTCAACTTTGAAATTCCCATATTTAAAGGCCAGATAGATGAAGATGTCATAGATAAATGGTTGAATATAATGGAAGGATATTTTTTTGTTCATGATTTTTCCAATAGGGAGAAGATTATTTTTGCACTCCTCAAAGTTGCCTCCCACATCAAGGACTGGTGGGAAACCTACTATGAACAGAGGGACAAGAGGGGACCATTGTTATTTTCAATCACACCCCCTTAGAATTATTTTTGAGACGCCATCAAGGAACAATATTACCCTATCGAGAGATATGAAGATAACTACATAAAGTGGACCACACTACGGTAGGGAAGGGAACAAGATGTGAAAAAGTTCACAAATATTTTTCATACCCTTTGCATGAAGTTGGGTATCAATGATTTTGAGTGGAATCTGATACTAAGGTACCATGGTTTTCTATACAAATACATCTAGCACAAGATGGAGTTCCTAGACATATCCTCGCTTGGTGCCACCTATTGATACATTGTCAAGATTGAGAATAAATTTAAACAGAAGAAGTGAGACTTTGAATTTGTGATTTTGAAGTAACGGAAAGGTGCCCCCAAATCGTAGAACAAAGGAAAAATCCAAGGTGGGGTTGTTGGCTAGATAAATTGTTCTTGCGGACAAGACCGATCTCCCTAATATCGAATGATATCTAGCAACAAAGAGCACAAGCAAATCTACTTTTCTCTAAACATGTTTCAGTTCATAAATGAAAACTAAGAGGTGTAACAGACCCTACCTCAGTCCAACGCTTGTTTGTGGCAGCGAGATTCCAATAGCTTCAAGCAGTTCCTTTTTCAATAACCTGCATACACAAACAAACACACATCAAAGCATACCTGCATAGATATTATAATAAAACATGTTCATTATGAAGATCAAGGAGCTCATAAAATAAACCATTAGAGACAGTTCATTGAGAAAAACGAACTTGATTGTATTAACTTAATGAATAAAAGAACTTTACAACCTTTGCCTTGATGTTGCACAAGCTCTTTCGAGGGTCCAGCAGGGGTCTCCTCTACTTTGACAAGCCTCACTCACTTCCCAAATGACATGAAAGGTATGTGATCTCTCCTCTCACAAGCTCAAAAAGGAAGTCTAATTTCCAACAACATTTACCATCAAGAATCTTCAGCTTTCAACATTTTCTACAACCAGACCAATGCATGAATTTATAGTGCAAATGGAGGAAATTGCAAGTCCACCATTGAAGGGATAAGTTCCTCCTTCAATGGGATAATCACCTCATATAATGGAGTTAGCTCCCTTAGTTATGGAACGGATGAACCAAGGTGGAGCGGACTTGCCAGTGCAATATTCCTTCTAGAAGTGTCTAGAAGTGACCCAAGATGAGTTTTTAAGAATGAACTCACACCTTTTTAACTTTTACAGGGGTTCGCACCCATTACTCAATAGACCGAGCAGTCAGGTTCGCAGGAAACATGACCATTGGGTGTGGCACCGCAGGCAATGCTAGGAGAAAGTGCGAAACTGGGATTTGAGATATTTTTAAGGTCTTTCTCCCATTTTCAAGGCTTGACATGAAGAGCTGAGGCTTAAGACTTGCAAAGGAGGTATGTATGAGTGCTGATGGATTCACACAAACTGTAGAAAGTCATGGTGACAATTTTTTGTGTAAGAGATTTCCCCCTAAATTGCGAAGTCTGTAGTAGATGAGGATTGTTTTTTTGATCATCTAAGAAGAGTGAAGGACTTTATCATTTCAAGGATCTTCTGTGGATACCCCGGTCGGAACCTGTAAAAACATTCAACACAAAATATATATATGTGAAAATATCATTGCTGAGGTAGGCATTCCCATGCTCAGATCAAAACTGACTAAGAACTATCTACACTGCTCTGATACAGGAATGGTTTTGTATTATATCACAAGTAGGAACATATGGACACAGTATGGGTGCAGCCATCTATCTATGAATAGTCCACTATATAATGATAACAAAATTCCTCGCAGCCTGGATGGTGGAAACTAGATCCAGGGTCTTCATTTCTACTTCCCGAACTAGTATGATTCTATCCATGTGAATGAACGTGTCGAAGTCGAACATGGTAGAAACCACTTGATTACCAGTCAATGATGTAAACTGTTAACAAGTGTGAGAGGAACCATCAGTAATGTCAATGGCCCTCAAAGTACTTAGTACAATCCATGAAATGTGAATGAATGAGTCGATGTCGAACACGTCACAAAATCCTTTGATCGAAGGTCATTGATGCAACCTGTCGTCAAAGGCAAGAAACCAGCCATTGAGGCATGCAAATTCCAAGGTACTGATGATTTCTATATCATCTTTCTAGATAATGAGTTGGAGTCGATAGAAAGTGATCCGTCATAGGCAAGCCCATAACACGAAATCATAGATCAAGTCTGAAGAAATATATTTGGCAAGAACTAACTCAGGGATAGTCAATGATGGATGACTGATATTTTGTAGGTGAATGGTTTATTTGCACAGACCTCTTGAACACATAACGACACTATAGATGGCTTGGTGACAGTTGACCCAAAGCTAATACACGGAAACCGGCTGAAGACTTTCAATGTGGCTTGATTAACTATTAGGTAAAGGATTTCCCAACCCAGGTGAATAAAAGTGTCGTGTTCAAGAGTGATGGAAATTTTTTCAAACACAAAGTATGACAAACAGGTTAATTTTTCTCTCTTTTCCCCCACCATTTTTGGCAAGTACCTCTTTATTTTTGACAAGATTGAGGAGGATAACATTTGCTTGGTTATAAGTTCATCCTTCGGATGAGTCCAACTTAGTTTAGATTCGGACCCTAAGAAGGAGTGGTCCGTTCCTGTTTGTAATTGAACATGTCCTTTACTATTGAATTTTAACGAGTCCAGTATAGGAGAAACTCGACGTTTTTCAATTTTAGGGAGTCAGAAGAAAAACTTAAGAAAACTCCATGGTTGTCCTTTTTTGTAAATTTGTGTCTCCCAAGCCTAAAAAAGTATAAAATAATACTTGAGAGAACTGCTTGATCATTACGATCAAGGAGTACTTTTCATAATTAGTGCCTTCAATCTGAAAAAGTAAAAAAACGATCGAAAACACGTCGTTTTATTACCAATATCGAACATGAAATGACAAAAGTCCGGCAATCTTTTCATGTTTATATAGTCGGAAAAGAGCTGTAAAAAGATCGTCTTTTTAATTCCGTTTTAACGAGTCTAAAAATAAAAACTCGTCAATCTTTTCATATTTTACGAGTCAGAAAAGAGCTTAAAGAGGACTCCTATGTGTCTTTTGTTGAAAATGACCAATTTCACCTGAATACCCAATATTCTGCACAAAAACTGCAAACATTACTCATATCTATTTTAAAAATAATAAAAATGCACCAAAAATGACCTTTTCAAAGTAAAAAATAAATAAATTTAATTTATTTATTCAAAAAATCTTATAAAAATGGCTTTTACAAGTTCATTTTTACCATTTGCCTTTGGAGTAAAAAGTAAGAGCTTTTTGTAGAAAAATTCCTATGGAGATTGCGAAAAATCCAACCGCTGCAATCGAGAACTATCTACTCCAGGTAATCCACATTGTCCCTGACTTGCATTTCATCCGTTTAAAATTTTGTTTTAGGGTTTAGAAATTGATTTTTAGAGGAGAATTAGGGCAAAAAATCGCCCGCAGCAGTCGCACAGGGGTGCCATGTGGCCCCTGCGCACCCCGATTTTTCTGTGCACAGAGAAAAGTCGGGGTGTCGTACCTGTCCTTAAGGAGAAGTGCGCACCTACACACTGTCTCTAAAGGGATGGGTGCGAACCCCGCGGAACGTGGATTTTAAACCCTAAATTCCTCATTTTTGCCCCATAAAATTTTGAAATGAAAGTTCTAATCCACCTATTTTGCAATGTAGGTACACAAGATGCTTCTTTGGCGAGAAAGAGAGAATGAGGATGTGGATCAAGCTACATTACTCCATCCACCTTCATTACAGGCATTGAGAGCATGCGGGCTATTCAAATTTTGGACCACACCTCGCATGAGGGCACAGGTAGACTTTCTATAATGGCTGGTGAACAGGTGGAGCACGGAGGACCAGTGCTTCATTATTGGTGGCAATCGGCTTGAAATCGAGCCGTATGACATATACTTTTTGACTGGCTTGCCCAAGAGAGGTGAGCAATTATCTCTGTTTGGATCTAGGCCAAGTGGCCAATCTGTCGCTAGTCTCTGACTAGGGTTCTGTAATGACCAGACTCCAGACAAACGGATAGATGTTAAAACCATCTCCCATCTTGAACTAAATGTGATTTCCTTTACTGTTACCAGACTCTGCGGGAGCGCAGCATTGCATCTAGCTACAAGTTCCTAGATGCGCATGGCAGTGGACTGTTTCCGAGGCACCATCTTCAACTGGTGCGATGCTGTATTGGCCAATGTGAAGGGTCATTTGACTAGGGCGAAGAATCTAGGGCGAAGAATGGACAACTAAAGAACTTTGGATATGGTTATTTAGTTTTCAGCTTGGCCCTAGAGAGGGTACCTATGCTGGTTCCACAACAACTCACTGTTGACGCTGGACTTCCCCGAGATTCTCGGGTTATGCAATGGGTTGCAGTCATGGCCCGCCATCTTGAGGAGGGTATTGAGGTTGTTCGATTCACACCAAAGTATTTCCGTTGGTTAGAGAACCAACTCTTTGTGATTCAGGATTTTCCATACGCTGGGATGGATTATCGTGGTGATCCCGACATGGCTCTTCCACCAAGAGAGCAATGGGATGATAGAGGTAAAATTGTTTTCAACATTTAATTATATATATATATATATATACTTTTTTTGTTTTTAAATCATCCCAAAACTAATAGTAAAAGTTTTAAATGTAGATGTGGGTCCACGGTGACCAGCTGCTCTCTAGCCCTATGATCGAAGGCAACCAGCTGCCACAGCACCACCCCCACAAGACCAATTAGCAAAGACCTTGGCCGAGTTGGAGAGCCATCTAGAGCGCTTGACCGCAGATATTCTGGAGACCAGCATAGATGACATTCCTCTTAGACTTCAGCATTATGTGATTGGGGTCCCAGGACCTTTTAGGAGGTTCCTTTGTAGGGTGGCCTGAGCAGTGGTGTCTTATCGGGATCATCACCAGTGATAGGATGATTGCCTTGTAGACTCATTTTTGGACTTTTTATACTATAATATTTGTCGATCATAAGGCGTTTTTCAACCTATGATCGAGGACGATGTATATTTTAACACACTCTTATGCTATGCTATATTATTATTATGGTTATCTTGCAAAACATGTTATGAGATGTTTTTAAATTTACTGTTTTATTTAATGCAAATGTCTATTTAACATTAGAGAAACAACTGCATCTGCTAATGTATTTAAATATCTTGGAATGTGCTGATATTCTATGTAAACAAATTCTCATTCCAAGAGACGGACTCTCAAAAATAATCGTAATAACACTAGATTTCTAATGGCATAAACTTGATTAAGCTGTAATACAACAAGTTCCGAAAATCTAAATTAACAAACAAACTCCGAATTCCAAATGAAATGGATTCAGATAATAATTCAATCACTGCATTGTATTCTGCAATGTTGTTCGTTGTTTGACCGAGGCTTACCCCATGCATAGATACTAACTCGTCAGAGGGTGAATAGATAACCCAAGCTGCGGAAGAGATGTTCTGTGTACTACGACAAGTGCCATCAGCGAAACCGATGTATGTTTGGAGAGGCGTCAACATCTGCAACATCAAGAGTAAAATCAAGATAAGCAGGAATAATAATGAAAAGCACTCTTTAAAGTAAAGAAACTAGTTTAAAAAATATCCACACTAATCTTTTAAGCATAATATCGCTTTAGATAAAGCCCATTCCTAGGTTTACCTAAAGAGACACCGTCAAAATATTCTAACTCATAGGCCCCTTTTGCCAGCTTTCGCTTGACAATATACGGATCATGCCACATGGGTACAAATTTGCTAGCCCCTAGCTTATCGTTTTCTTGATCGTAAAGTAAGACTAGGTCTCCTTCCGAAACATTGCGGGGTGTAACATTCCGATCATATTGAGATTTAATCCTTTTGGCATGAGTTTCGACAGCTAATGCAACATTACGTCGATTCTCATCTAATTGAGCTAAGTATAATAAACATTTTTCCTCTTCGGAAGTAGCTAGTAATAATTGCACAACAATTTGTAATGACGGGATTTCACATTCAATGGGTAATACTGCCTCTAAACCGTAAACCAGTTGAAAGGGAGTAAAACCTATTGATGTTTTGACTGAGGTTTGGTACACCTAAAGCACTGAAAATAACATGTTATGCCAATTCGACTGATGAATCCAATGATTCGTCGGATCATGGTGACTAGAACTTTGTTGATTGCTTCAACCAAACCATTTGCTTGTGGGTAATATGGAGTGGGACTATCGTGACGCAGGCCAAGCTGATCGGTAAGTTCAATCATCATGATGTTTTGAAAATGAATCCCATGGTCAATGATAATCGCTTGGGGAACACCAAACCTAGCAATTATATGGTTGAAAATGAAAATCGCAACAGTTTTGCCATCTGTCGAAAATGTAGGCATCGCCTCGGCCCATTTGGTAAAATAATCTACTGCAAGGATGATATACACATGCCCCCCGGCTGAGTGCGGGTTACATGTAATAAAATCGATACCCCATTTTGTGAATGGACCAAAGGAAATGATAGGGTGGAGAGGATCAGGAGGAGCGCGCATCTTACGATAAAAAATTTAGCAATTGTGGCATTTTTGGACTGCAGTGATACAATCTTTGAATAAGGATGGCCAGAAATAGCCAGTGCACAAAATCTTTTGGGTTGTGGCATACCCAGACATATGACTACCACATGCTCCAGACTGATAGTTATTAAGAATTTTTTCAGCCTCGTCATGGGTAAGACAATGGCGGAAAACAGAATCCACCCCACGATGATAAAGAGTATCTCCAATAATAGTGTAAGTTTGGGATTGGAAACAGATTTTCTGGCTGAGATCGTGAAATGTTGGGCCGAAAAGATTGGGTTTGGAGATAGACAATGATATCTCTGTACCATGGATCAACAGTGCTGATAAGGAACAAGGATTCATCTGCAATGGGTTTTTCTGCCACATGTTCGATATCAGCACGAGGGAAGTCACACATTAATTCCGCAAAAACCAAAGACTTCTTTGACTTGGCATTCTCAAATTCCAAGTCAAATTCCTGCAGGATGACAATCCATTTGGAATACGTGCCCCCTAGCAATTGTTTAGTCAAAATGTATTGCATAGGGTTACAGTCAGAAATGACCGTGGTTTTGTGTAACAAAATGTAATGACGAAATCGCTGAACAGCTTGGACTGTAGCTAAGGCTAGTTTCTCCACATGTGAATATTTTAACTCAGTTGGAGTTAGAGTTTGACTAAGATAATAAATCACATGTTCACTTTCGAATTCATCCTTTTGAACTAAAACCATCCCAATGGTCGAACGGGAAGTGGCGAGGTACAAGAAGTAATCCTGGTTGTAGTTGGGAGGATGCAATAACGGCGCATGGGTCAACGCATGTTTAAGTGCATCGAAAGATTGGTCAGCTATCTTGTCCCAAAAGAATGGAGTGTTCTGTTTCAACAACTAGGTGAAACCTTTTGTAATCTCAGCGTAGTTAGGAATGAAACAATGTAAAAAGTTTGCTTTCCCTTGCAAACTCTGGAGTAGGCGAAGAATCGAAGGAGGTAGTAACTTGACGATGGCTTCGATAAATCGTTCTTGCGGACAAGACCGATCTCCCTAGTATCGAATGATATCTAGCAACAAAGAGCACAAGAAAATCTACTTTTCTCTAAACATGTTTCAGTTCATAAATGAAAACTAAGAGGTGTAATAGACCCTACCTCGGTCCAACGCTTGTTTGTGGCAGCGAGATTCCAATAGCTTCAAGCAGTTCCTTTTTCAGAACCTGCATGCATAAACAAACACACATCAAAGCATACCTGCATAGATATTATAATAAAACATGTTCATTATGAAGATCAAGGAGCTCATAAAATAAACCATTATAGATAGTTCATTGAGAAAAACAAACTTGATTGTATTAACTTTATGAATAAAAGAACTTTACAACCTTTGCCTTGATGTTGCACAAGCTCTTTCGAGGGTCCAGCAGGGGTCTCCTCTACTTTGACAAGCCTCACTCACTTCCCAAATGACATGAAAGGTATGTGATCTCTCCGCTCACAAGCTCAAAAAGGAAGTCTAATTTCCAACAGCACTTACCCTCAAGAATCTTCATCTTTCAACCTTTTCTACAACCAGACCAATGCATGAATTTATAGTGCAAATAGAGGAAGTTGTAGGTCCACCATTGAAGGGATAAGTTCCTCCTTCAGTGGGATAAGCACCTCATATCATGGAGTTAGCTCCCTTAGTTATGGAATGGATGAACTAAGGTGGAGCGGACTTTCCAACACAATATTCCTTCTAGAAGCGACCCAAGATGAGTTTTTAATAATGAACTCATGCCTTTTTAACCTTTACAGGGGTTCGCACCCATTACTCAATAGACAGAGCAATCAGGTTCGCAAGAAACATGACCATTGGTCGCGGCACCGTAGGCAATGCTAGGAGAAAGTGTGAAACCAGGATTTGAGATATTTTTAAGGTCTTTCTCCCATTTTCAAGGCTTGACATGAAGAGATGAGGCTTAAGACTTGCAAAGGAGGTATGTATGAGTGTTGATGGACTCACACAAACTATAGAAAGTCATGGTGACAATTGTTTGTGTAACAGGGGTGACCCACGATAACTTGTCGAAGCCGCAAGAAAATAAAAACACCACAAAGACAAAGAAGGACACAAGAAAGTGGAGTGAGTTCCATAATATCCCCACTCATAACACAAGTGCGTGTTGGGCCAGGTAGTCCCTGGTGGCCAAGCTAAAGGCTTTAGAGTGAGAGGCACGTTCCAAATTTGAGTCAGAATGTAACAAGGGGAATGAATGAGGGAAGAAGATTATTGATGTGGAGCCCAGTGCTATTGTTGCCACCACCAAGATCCAGAAGATTGAGCCCAAATATCCAGAAGAAGGGGAGTGCCTCTTCCACTCACAGATGTGGGTGAAGGGGTATCCATTGTTGGTAATCATCATTTTCATTAGACCAAAACATGTAGGTTTTATTCAACAACCATATCGCCAGAGATAAGGATCCATGAGAGGCAGTTAGTCCATGTCACGAAACACATGGGGAGCATTGGTTTATCCAATGTCCAACAATCTCCCCCACAATGCGAGTTAGGTGTGTATCAAACTCATGACCTACACTTTGATACCACTTGTTGGGAATCATGATTATCGTTAGACTGAAACTTGCAGGTTTTAGTCAATGATCGCATTGCCGGAGATAAGGATCCATGAGAGGTGGTTAGTCCATGTCATGAAACACATGGGAAGCATTGGTTTATCCAATGTCCAACACCCATTGTAGTTCATTGTCAATAGCAGGAACTAAAATAACCTCATCCCAACAAAGGTCATTAAGTGGCTAGGCCTACCAACCACTCTAAACCCATAGCCATACACTTTATCTCATAGGGTTAGGTTTTTTTATGTTTATGGTTTTCCATTGTTTCTCAATAATAAACAATTCTTTGAGCCTCATTGTAACACATTTTAGAAGGCATGTAGCCACCACATATCTTCTCAAAGATAAGATACAATCAACTGATCTAGTTTATTTCCCTTATGCATGTAAACAATTTCCAGTACTTTGTTATTAATGAATTGAAGTCATTATTTCATTGTATATTTATGTTTCTATTTATATGTATATTTCATTTTATTTCTTCATAAATCTAGATCACTGGTATCAGAGCAGTCTACTCTTTCTATATTTTTTTGTGCATGTTCCTAACAAGGTTAGGGTATAATTATTTAGGGCTTGAAATGGATGAACCTTTGTAAGGCCAACCTCTCCGACCCCAACAACCTCTCATGGAAGAATAAAATAAAGACGAGGGATCAACAGATCCTTTTAAAGTATTGCTTCAGGAATTCCTCAAGTGACAAAGGAACATGATGATGGATAACTTTACTCAGATCCTTCAGCAGATACCCACAGGAAATGCATCTTCATCCAGCAGTCACCCTAGTGGTGCCACTCCCTTTAAGGTACAAGTAAACTTTGAAATTCCCATATTTGAAGGCCAGATAGATGAAGATGTCATAGATAAATGGTTGAATCTAATGGAAGGATAATTTTTTGTTCATGCTTTTTCCAATAGGGAGAAGATTATTTTTTCACTCCTCAATGTCGCCTACCACGTTAAGGACTGGTAGGAAACCTACTGTGAACAGAGGGATGAGAGGGAACCCTTGTTGCTTTCATTCGCACGCCCTCAGAATTATTTTTGAGATGCCATCAAGGAACAATATTACCCTATCGAGAGCTATGAAGATAACTACGTAAAGTGGACCACACTACGGTGGGAAAGGGACCAAGACATGCCAAAGTTCACAAATATTTTTCATACCCTTCGCACAAAGTTGGGTATCAATGATTTTGAGTGGAATATGATACTAAGGTACCATGGTTTTCTACACAAATACATCTAGCACCATATGGAGTTCCTAGACATATCCTCACTTGGTGTCGCCTATTGATACATTGTCAAGGTTGAGAATAAATTTAAAGAGAAGAAGTGAGACTTTGAATCTATGACTTTGAAGTAAGGGAAAGGTGCCCCCAAATCGTAGAACAAAGGAAAAATCGAAGGTGGGGTGACCCACGATAACTTGTCGAAGCTACAAGAAAATAACAACACCACAATAACAAATAAGGACAGAAGACAGTGGAGTGAGTTCCATAAGAGCCCCACTCACAACACAAGTGAGTGTTGTGCCAAGTAGTCCCTAGTAGCCGAGCTAAAGGCTTTAGAGTAAGATGCATGTTTCGAATTTGAGTCAGAATGTAACAAGAGGAATGACAAAGGGAAGAAAATTATTGATGTGGATCCCAGTGCCACTATTGCCACCACCAAGATCCAGAAGATTGAGCCTGAAGATCCAGAAGAAGGGGAGCGCCTCTTCCACTCAAAAATGTGGGTGAAGGGGTATCCATTGTTGGGAATCATTATTTTCCTTAGACCAAAACATGTAGGTGTTATTCAACAACCAAATCACTAGAGATAAGGATCCATGAGAGGCAGTTAGTCCATGTCACGAAACACATGGGGAGCATTGGTTTATCCAATGTCGAATAATATCCTCTGCAATGTGAGTTAGGTGTGTATCAAAATCATGACCTACACTCTGATACCACTTGTTAGGAATCATGATTATTGTTAGATTGAAACTTGCATGTTTTAGTCAACGATTGCATCACTAGAGATAAGGATCCATAAGAGGTGGTTAGTCCATGTCATGAAACACATGGGAGCATTGTTTTATCCAAAGTCCAACACCCACTGCAGTTCATTGTCAATAGTGGAAACTAAAATAACCTCATCTCAGCAAAGGTCATTAAGTGGCTAGACCTAACAACCACTCCAAACCCACAGCCATACACCATCGAGTGGCTTCACCAAGGATGAGATCTTCCCGACAACCAGTAGTGTCATCTTCCCTACAACAGTAAACCCTTCATGGATGAGGTACTATGTGATGTTTCTCCTCTTGAATTTTGTGATGTATTATTAGGCCAACCATATATGTGGAAGTGTCATGTTGTGTATGAGACGAGGCCTTGCACTGTTATTATTTCTTTGGGTAGTAAGTTGTATAGAATACATGAATTAACCCCACCTACCACCATTTGTTTCATCTCTGCTAAGAAATGCAATAAGATCATCTCTTAGAATTGGAAATATGTTTTCTTTCTAATTCTCTCTCAAAAGTAAGGGGAAGACCATGGCCACATTCATGGCCCAGGGTAATGGTTCCTCCATGCAACAGAGGCGAGTGGATAAGGTTTTGGAAAAATATAGGGACATCCCTCCTCACCCACAGGAGTACCCTTGCATTGTCAAGTCAAGAATTCGATCGATCTGACCCCTGAAGCACCTCTACCCAAATGGCCGATATACCATCATTCCATTCTAGAAAATGAAGAGATCAAGTAGTAGATCCAGGAGTTGCTACAAAAAGGGTGCATCCAACCAAGTTCCTCACCATGTGGTAGTCTGATCGTACTTGTACAGAAGAAGAATGGTACTTGGAGGCTCTGTATTGATTATCAGGCACTAAACAAAATCACTATTAGGGATAGGTGTCCAATCCCAGAGATTGATTAACTTCTTGACCATCTCAATGGGGCAAGTATTTCAGTAAGATCGATTTGAATTCTAGTTATCACTAGGTTCCAATAGAGCTGATAGATGTATGGAAGATGACACAGGAAAAACCTGCGATACCTACAATATGCATATAAAATGCAAAATCTCATCTGTCCCAGGAATTTCAATGACTTTCCTGGTCAAACATTCATTACTTAAGGTTCAAGGCCCCTTAATTGGTCTCATGCAGAAAGAGTTAATAACTAACTCCAATCTGACCCTTTGGAAATCCTTTGTTGTGGAACCCTATAGCTCAACCCTTCATCCTTTACGATCACTTTGGTTAGTTCTATAATCACGCATGTTAACCAAACCCCACTTTACATGCTAGCTCATCTTTTATCGCAATTGTGAAGTCTCAAGGACTCAATAGCATATGCATTTAAAATTCCTGACTTGTGATATGCAATTGCCTTTTCCACTATTGATTTCGTCCATCAGATCAACAGCTGTCGCAATATGACATCACACCAACATGTGGCTTCATCGCCTCTCGCATGCGATATGAGATAACATAACTAGAATCCAAATAAAATAAAACCGCACCTATAACCTCCTCGGGTCCAGCTTCAATCTCCATCATCAATCTTACCTTTAATTCGACGGTTGATGTCTTTCCCGATCAACAGAGTTTCTTGGTGATCCTACACCATAGATCAAAACCCATTTGATCTAATGGACCACAACAATATTGCATAGACCACTTGCACAACGTTTAACCGGCGTTATAGAGCCGATAAGGATTATAAACCTTAACCTATAAAACTTCGAGTCCGATTTTAGAATTAAACTCTGATCACTTTAATACCTGATATCCATTGGATAATGGAGGCCATCAGATCTTATGGTCTATGACCCTTCAACTAGCACGCGACTTAACAACCAACTTAACCCCACAGTTGATTGTGACGTAAGCATTGACTTTTGCGATCGATGGCTAATAACAACTACAGGCCTTCAACCGCGATCAAGGCATCCCATACTCTGTACCCACACTATGGTTACTAATCACCGTCGATCTACCAGATCTGTCGATCTGACGGTCCAGATCGATTCCCACCTTTCACCTTCTGCAAGTACTTAGATTTAATCTCTACCATTCATTTCTTTCTCTTATGTTGTACGACTTAATCTTGGTCATCCATCGCCTTCAGCCTCATTCGTTGATCTATAGATCCAATGACTACTGTGCATCATTACCTCACTTCTTTTTCTTTCTCTTGAATTCGTTTTTATGTTGTTCTTCAATATTCTTCTCTGGTGTTGGCTTTCTTTAGGGTTCTGGTCCTTCACTGTTCTACCACATAACTCTCTCCTTAACTCCACTCGTGCCTTTATGCTTCCTTCATCTTCACTATAACATTAAAGGATTTCTCCTGTACTTTCTATGTGTACAAAGCTGTAACACCTCTCTATTACACTTCTCTGTATTTCGCCTCTGATTTTGCACATGCAACTTTCGTTACATAGAACTTACTTCTAGTTCACGCAGAGGTTGCAATTAAATTACTCCATACACACACACACACTCAGAATTTAGTTGTTTGTATTAATAAATAGGTATTTACATAGTTTCTTCTCTCAGGCCTAGTTTCCAATGTCAGTGGCCTCTGTTTCACAATCTGCCCACAGGCTTACAATCAAACTCTTCACACTCTAACTCCTAACTATCTAGCTAATCAACCTGACTATGCCTTTTAGGCTTACATGATACAAAAGAATTATACAACAAATTCCTGGTTTAAATCCATAATCTTCTCAAAAAAATCCTAAAGTCTCTTCCTTATCTCTAAGGATCCTCTCTAATCCACAAAATCATGAATTAGCTCCTAATCTAAGATTTACAATTAATTCTCAAATCTCTCAATCTCTCAACTATCCTGATTCTCTCATGTTTTCCTACATTCGAGAATATTTACTAATATGCCTCACTATACTTAATTAAATCCCTATTCTAGCTTTTCTCATTAAAATCACTCAAAACCTTAATAGTTACATTAATTCAAAGCATAGGAAACTAACTTCCTTGAAAACACAAGACCCCCTATGTCTACTAGGATACAATGTTATTATTGAGCTGAATGCTCCTACATCAGACTCTCAAGGTTGAAAATAATCATGATCTACTGATCATGTGCTTCTGACTTGTGTCCTCCTGGATCCCATACTTTGTTCTATAGTTTGTCCTTGGTTGTTGTTGTTGTTTTTCTCTAGGTCTCCACACTTTATGTTGCATTGCCCCACTAGCTATGCTTTCACAATCTACTGTTGTCTTTTTCTTATTGCTGATTTGCTTTCTTTCTATTGTCCTCTCCCTTTGAGACTCTTTTCTCATCAAATCCATCATCAATTCGATTTCTATGTCCAACTCACTTCTTTGTTGGAATCTTTCCTCTTCCTCTCTTTCATATCCTTTGCAATCTTCATCATGTTCTTTTTTCCCTACTGGTGCTTTCATCCATTTCTCCAGTAGCTCTAATTTTGTCTCCCATTCACTGATCCTTTGATGAGAGTTTATTCCTTCATTTTTATTGACTGCCTCAACATCTTCCCTAGTTATCTCCATTGTGCCTATCATCATGATGGAATGATGATCTTTCACTATGTTTTCAGCTAACATAGTCTCTTCTTTAAATTTGCCTTTAATCTTCTATTGGTTTCCTTCACTTTGTAGTTGCTGGTTCCTTATGGCCACCCTTACATCCTTACCCTCTTATTGCCTATGAACTTCCATTTCATCTCCAAATAACTTATGTTCAATTTCTTCGATCACAGCATCGCACTCATTCATTCTATGCATTGTTCTTGCAAACAAACTATTGGTTTGTGAATCAAAACACTCCATGTATTTTAAAGACCCTCTGCTACTGTTAAGTACTGATGTAACCACTTCTTTTCTATTTCCATTTCCTCCTAGAAACTTCTCCAGCAATTCAATTTCCTCCTTACATTTAGCAAGTGTCTTGTCACAATGCTCCTTCATTTCCAGCTTTATCCTTTACATGGTCACTATTTCTCAACGATTCAATCGGACTACCTTCCATAGACAATTTTGTCTCATTCATCCTTATAGAAATAAGTTCATGTTCAACACTTATAATCCCTGTATTCACACAACAATTGTCATTTTGAAAAATGTATGGCTCAACAGCCTCGACTAACATTTCACATATTAGCTTTTCAGGCTGATCTTAATCTCCTTCTTCCACAAGGAATTGTCCTTGTTTTGTAATAGTTCCAAATTCATCAATAATTTCTTTCTATGGCAACAATTCAATATTTTCCTCATTCAAGAGGCATTCTTCATCATACTCTAATATAGAATACTTATCCTCTTAAAGGTACTCTTCATCCTCTGTCAGTACATCAGTATACTGATCCAAGTTCTCCTCTGAACTATGGTAACTTTTATCAAGTTTCATGACAGCTTCATAAGGTTGCCAATCCTCTGCAAAAACTGCACTCACAAAACAATCATTATAATTAAAAACATAAGGCATCAGTGTCTCTTCTTCCTTTGGCAACACTTCGGTATGCTGCTCTAAACTATCCCAATAGTTCACTAATCTCCATTCTTCATTTTCACCTAGAACTTCACCATGTTCTGGTTCACAAATGGAAACTTCCATTTCCAACTCATCTTCTCTGATTTTTCCCATCAGCCACTTTTCTTGCTTCTGTTGTAGCCTTCTCTATAGTTTATGCCACTTTACTGGCTTCTTATTTAATACCCAACCTAGTCTCTGGTTTTCCTCCAGTATCCTCCTTAATGCACTAAATTGTCCTTTCATCTCTACAATTTCCTTGTTAAATTCCTCTTGACTCACTCTCTTGCCATTTTCCTTGACATCCTCCTTCTTCACTTTTCTTCTACTATGGTATTCCTCAGAACCTCTACTATGACTATCAGTAGTCATTTTCTCCTCCATTTCTATGAGTTCCTGACTCATTCACTATGAGCTGCATTAAAGCCTCTGCAACAGCAAGTCCTCCCTACTACCACTTACCTCACCAAACTTTCTTTTCTACTTGGTCTTTTGGCAAGCCCTTGGTTCTTGATCTCTGGAACCTCTTTTGAGCACTTTTCTATGCTCCTTCTAGGCTTCAACTCATCTACATATTCTAAGAACACAATTTTCCTCTTGTATTTCAATCAAAATTAAATACTTGGTTCTGACCACCTCTTCTTTCACTTAGAAAGCCTTATTATCTTCCTTCATTACTTAGAAATTATACCCACATCCTCTGTGGAATTTCCCTTATGATCTTCTTATGAGTTGCAACAATACCTCTGCAGTAACAAGTCTCCTTCTTGCTACATATGCCTCACTTAGCTTCTCTCCTCTGAGCTCAGTCTTTTAGCATCTCTCTCGTTCTTTTCTCTGGAACCAATTGAGCACTCCTTGCTCTAGGATGCTGCAAACATTTCACCTTCTTTTGTTGTTACCTATGTATCAATATAAAGACCACACACTCTCCAATATTCAAATCAAATCAAAATAAAAACATGCCATCTCACCTTCAAGACTTTTGCATGATCTTGTTCTACCATTCACCTGCACTTTGAATGGATTGTCCTTTGTTCCCTTGCATCTACAATTTTCCCAATATTCTATTGTACTTTATCTCTGTGTGCTTACTATTTGTCATATTAGAATCTGATCTCCTCTTTCCTGCTTTCATCACCATTCACCTGTATACACACCTCCAAAACATAACTCTGTTCTAAATTCTTTTCAAAAAAGAAAATCACACAGAATTTCTTTGTGCTTTAATATCAAATGTTTCAGTCACAATTCTGCTTTGATACAAAATGACGCAAGAAAAACCTGCGATACCCACAATATGCATATAAAATGCATAATATCGTTTGTCCTGTGAATTTCAATGACCTTCTTGGTCAAACCTTCATCACTTAAGGTTCAAGGCCCCTTAATTGGTCTCATGAGGAACTAGTTAATAACTAACTCCAATCTGACCCTTTGGTAATCCTTTGATGTGGAACCCTATAGCTCAACCCTTCATCCTTTATGATCACTTTGGTTAATTCTATAGCCATGCATGTTAACCAAACCCCCCTTTACATGCCAGCTCATCCTTTATCACAATCACAAAGTCTCAAGGACTCAATAGCGTATGCATTTAGGATTCTTGACCTGTGATATGCGATTTCCCTTTCCACTATTGATTTCATCCATCAGATCAATAACTGTCGCAATATTGCATCACACCAACATGTGGCTTCATTGCCACTCGCATGCGATATGCAATAACATAACCGAACTCCAAATAAAATAAAACCACGCCTATAACCTCCTTGGGTCCGACTTCAATCTCCACCGTCGATCTTACCTTTAATCCAACAATTGATGTCTTTCCCAATCAACAGAGTTTCTTAGTGATCCTGTGCCATAGATCAAAACCCATTTGATCCAACGGTCCACAATGATATCACAGAGACCACTTGCACAACGCTTAACCGAACTTACAGAGCTGATAAGGATTATAAAACTTAACCTATAAAATTTTGAGTCCAGGTTTAGACTTAAACCCTGATCACTTTAAAACCTGATATCCATTGGATAATGGAGGTCATCAGATCTTACGGTCTATGACCCTTCAACTAGCACGCGAGTTAACAACCAACTTAGCCCACCAGTTGACTGTGACGTAAGCATTGGCTTTTGTGATCGACGTCTAATAACAATTGTAGGCCTTCAACCGCGATCAAGGCATCCCATACTCTCTACCCCCATGGTGGGCCCTAGTATTGTAGCAATAATGCTACAACTCCTGGGACTCCCTTCTTTAATTTTATCAACCCGGTAGTTCGTAACAAACTTGGAAGCGACGGTGCTGTATGCACAAGTACTAGCTCATTCCGCAGCTGTCACTTGGTTAGCTGGCACAATTACGCTAGGGTCTTAAGCCAACTTCTATGAGCTCTGAGAAGAAGCTTCTTGACTGATGGATGAAAGCTAACTCAAAGGAAGCTAATCTACTTGCGGAAAGAAACTGAAAAGCTGAAAGGAAATGCAAACCCTAATTTTACCATCTAGTCCTACTGATGCGAAAAACAGGATGTGAGCTACTAACAGAGGTGCCATTGACTTCTAGGAAGGTAAAATGCATGTGTCTAAGTTATCACTATCTAAAGAAAACATATTTTTGTATTTTTTGAATAAGTTGTCAGAATTATCATGCATGTGCTTTCATTGTTTTCGACTGTGCAAAGGTGGATCAGTGAGAGAAAATGCTTGGAAGAGGTCGAGAAGGTTCAGAGAGGGCCTAAGGGGTCCCTATCACCCTTCCTGAGAGTTTCATAGTGATCAGATCTCAATAAATCACTTTCGTGAGATTCTACAGGAAGTCTGCAAGGGTTCTACAGGATGTTATGGAATTTCTACAGGATGTTCTGTAATTTTCTACCAGATGTTCCAAAAAGAGGATTTTGGAGGGTTTATGGAGGAAAAATGGTGGGAAAGTGGAAATGGAGGTTGGATAATGATGTTAAGGGCTCTAGAACCTGGCGGATGAGGCTAAGGAGCGGTTGGATTTGTTCGAGGATGGAGGAAGCGATGATGAACAAGAATATAGAAATTAGGGCAAGGTGGGAAAAGTATGGCAAATGAAGGGTAGGAATCATGAAATAAGGGTTGGAGTAGATTATCTAATGGAGGAAATGTAGATAGAGAGGTAATACAAGTGCTCTGCAAGTTATTTTCCAAAACTATCCAACAAAGACTAGGAAAAACCAAAGATCTACCTACTTTAACCTAATTTGACCTAGAAACCATAAGTATGATGAACAAAAGTCCATTAGCAGAAAATCATGTAAATAAACTATGAAAACTGAGCAAGAAAATATTCTAAACATGCTAGTACAACTGGTATCAACTTTCCTAACTAAAAATCTAACACTAGTAATTGCATGAAGAGGCAAAAACAGTGTTTTTGTGGCAACAAGGACACCTAGGTCTCAGCTCATGGTCCCAAGGAGGGAGAGGTGATATTAGAGGTGCTTGATAGCCTTTTTCTGAAAACCTTCTCTATTATTAACCTATCAAATCAATATGAACATGAAAAGCTACTTTAATCTGCAAAAACAATCTAAATAACAAAACAAGATTTAAATCTAACTAGCAGATTTTATTCTAAGAATGCAGCAAGGACACATAAAAGTAAACAAAGGAGGTACTGGGCATTTGAGATGGACCCAACCCCAAGCGCTATAGACTCCTAAGAGAGATTAGAGCTGGTGCAAAGCTGGATTCATCTTTATTGATCAAAAGAATAGTTACATTCCAAAAACTGTCCACAAGGAAATCTTGAAAATGTGCTGAAATGCAGAGCTAAACTACTGCCTAAAAAATGACTAAAAACCAACCTACACACTAGCTAACTTCTGCCTGCAAAGTGACTAACTAATGGCTAACCCCAAAATGAGGCCCCAAGCCTTCTTATTTATACAAATTGAGGACCCCAAAAGTCCTCCTAAAATTTAGGGACTCAGCTACCCAAAACTTGCAGTTAACAGCAGTCCTACTTGACTTGCTCGGCTACCCTTGTGATAATCGATTGGTGGCCCCTGAACTCCGAGCTGATGGTGGAGAATTTGAGGTAAGGGCCCATAAATGAAGGGGACACCTTCCTAAAAATCCTCTCCCTTGTTCTTCCACGAATCTGGCTGCCAAGTGCTCATTAAAACCTTTGATTTTGTCTCAAAATTGACCAAAACACTGCACAAAGTACACATTAGACTTGTTAGCATAATGACTAACCCAATTCACTCTATTAGCATAAATATAATAAAAAACATGCAATAAATTAATGATAATGGTGGATTAAGTCGGATTAGGAGGTTGAGTGAGCCCGTATAGTTATCCATTTTTGGGGCTCATCATCACCCCCTACTGAAAGTGTTGCTCATCCTCTGAGCAACTAATCTATCTCCTCATCTTTGACGGCCTTGGTGGCCTCCCTGTCATGCCATGCTCCTGAAGTGATGTCCTCTTATCGGTCATGAAACCATGCTTTTCTCTCTACTTCTTCCCCCTGCCTGTGCTCCTTTTCCTATAGAATTCTCAGCTTCCTGTAGAATTGTCTCAGCATCCTGTAGAGAGGCCTTTGTGTCCAACATTTTCATTCTTTCTCTCCAAGTGGATGTCTTCGGGCTTCCTCGTTCCTAGGTGATGGATGCCTTTGAGGGAGACTTTTCCTTTTGTGTAGCTGAGGTGTATACAATTGTAATTGGCTCTTTTGATTGTGGTTGGGATCTACCAATTTTTACCCGCATGCTCCTTGTTGCCTTAAAATACATGGGAAGCTCCCTCTTTCGCTTCCCTTCCTGATTTGGAGATGTGCTTAGGGTGGCCAGAACAACTGCTTCCTCCCTGGCTAAAATCTCAAGCGATTTTTCCTTTTATTGCCCTGTTTCTAGACTTCCTGTAGAAAGTCCTGTGCTGACTATTTTCTGGCTTCCTGTAGAAACGGTTTGCATGCTTCCTGTAGAAACTATTTCCACTGTTTTGGTATGCTTGGCTAGATGTGGCTCTTCCTCCTTTTTCCCTCTTCTTTTGTCTTCTCTGCCTCTATTAGCTTGCTTCCTCACACCCTGTTTTGGCTTTCTTCTCATCTTGTTTAGCTTCTGCCTTCTCTGTTGTAGTCTTTTTCTTTTCTGTTCTTCCTTTGTTTTGCCCTCTACTTGAATGATTTGTGCTCCCTCATCATTGGTTTTTTTCACATTCTTCAGGCTTGATTCTTCCCTAGATTTGCATCACTTCTTTTTGCATAAACATGAAACAAATAAAACTGTTTGTTTTCTTCTTCTCTTGAAGCCAGAAATCTTGCAAAAAATCTGTGTTTTCTTCTAAAAAGATAGCTCATTGCCCCTCTTGTAAACTTGTTACTTCTCCTGGAATTTTCATGTTTTTCACAACAACAACTTCCAATTTTTTCTCTCTTCAAACATTTCCAACCTGAATTTGCTTCTTAGTTTTGGAAAAGAATTCAATTTTTTGACAGATCAGAGAACAAATAACATAGTTTTTTTCTTCTAGAAAGTGGACAGTCTTGCAAATTCATTTTTTCACACAGGCTTAGTTCCTATGGTTGCATCTCTCTTTTCAGAAGAAGGTGAGAAAGAAGAAGCCAAACTTCAAATGCAGAGGGAAAAAAGAACTGTGTAGAACTCAGAAAATATGCAAGCAGACTTTTCACCTTTTTTCAATGTGCAAGCAGACTTTTCCTCTTATTTTTTAATTTAATTCCATGTTCAATTCACCATTTTTCACCAACAAATCATGCACAACGAAGTTTCCCTGATCCTACCTCATTTGGAGCTTGAAATTCACCGAAAATCCCAGGTTTTCTTTCTTCATGGTTGTTTTCTGCGTTTCCTGTAGAAGACTTTCTGTAGAATGAAACTGCGCTTCCTGTAGAGCCTAATAGGTGAGAATTTAAAAAAAATGGTAGAAATCTCGAGAAATCAGGTAGGAATATTGTAGAGGACCACTGGTTAACTGATCTGGACGTGGTGGATGTGTGCTCCAGTTGTGACCGTAGTTGAACAGAGGGTGGTGAGAGTCAACTGAGCATTTTTGTAATTGCTGCGTGATTTGTGGTGAGGGAGTGAAGTAGCCAAGTGTACGTGGCCACATGCAGACAGTAGTGTTGTTCATGAACTGTATGTTTTCCCCCTGTAATCACTACCATCAATTTCACTGAGGTTTAAATGGCCAACACTCCCGATTGTTTTAATTTTCACGTGAGTCGACTATCCACGTGTACTGCATGACTTCCGGCTGAGCACTAGAGAAGGCAATGTTGGGTTAACCTTGCTAGATTCGTGGCTTAATCCCACCATTCCATTCGTTCATGCATTTCTTCAATTAGATTCACGCAATAAAGGAACAAGTTTTAGTCACATACCTAGAAGTCGAATGGTTGCGGTGAGGTGCTTTTTACTGTTGCATGCATTTGTTTCGGTGGTTACATGATGGCTTGGCTGCTGATTCATGGCTGCTTTCTTGTGCAGGTATCCTCTGGTCGGATCCACACTGTAGGAGCTGGCTTCACGTTCAGATATGCACCCTCAAACTGCTGATGTTGAATTTTCACAGGACAGAAACATATTTTCGCCATTGCTCCCGAACGATAGACCGGATTGATCTGAAACTTTCTGAGCATGTTCCTATCATCATTATACACCTCCCATAGTAAAATTGTGATCAATGGATGCACAGATTTCGAGAAAAATGGAAAATGGCTAAAGATTACAGAGATCAATTTCTCGGAAACCGTGTATCAAAATCAGCTGAAACTACTTGGGTAGGTTACTATCACCCATATGCATATCCCCATGAAACAGGTTTTGAAATGGATTCACGAATATGGAGAAAATGCAAAAATGGCTGAAGGTGATGGAGGTTGATTTCTTGGAAACCGTGCACCGGAATTGGGTGAAATTTCTCGGGCATGTTGCCATCACCCCTATACAACTCCCCCTGTAACAATTTTGCAAATGGATGCACAGTTTTCAAGCTAGGGACAAAAAAAATTATGTTCTATGTATTTTTTCTTCAAAGCATTCTGCAAGTTTTTGCATAGAAAGAAAAACTGAGCTTGGGTTGTGATGAAAGCATGGAGATGATGGAGGAGGAGTTTGAAGATTGAAGGAGGACTTATGAACCCTTGATGAAGCTTCCATGTTCGCCAAACTGCTTTTTAAAATCCATTTCTAGCCTTTTGTAATTTCTACAGGAACTTCCTGTAGGAAACACAATTTTCATAAAAGAGGTACAATAAGGTGGAAAAAATGATGGAGAAAGGTGAGGGATGGAAGCATGGATGCTTGCAGGCCTAACCAATAGATTCCAAGCTTTAGATTCCCTTCCAAAATTGAATCTGGCTCGCCTGAAGGTTCTACAGGATGTTTCCTGTAGAAATACAGAACTTCCTGTAGAAATGCCTTGAACTTCTTGTAGAAAGCCCAAAACTTCCCGTAGAAAGCCCAATCTTGACATGAATGTGACCAAATCCTAGGAGGGGAGAGTGGCCATGGAGGGAGTGTCTAGAGGGATGTCCTGGAGCCTGGTACGGATTCATGTCCTCATTTTGCTCGCCCCTCTTTTCCTGCAATGTATTCCCTGCAACCTGCAATTATTTTACAAATATTAGGCCTGATTTCTTTTTTCTCTTTTTTTTTTTTTCCCTTTTTGTTTTTTTTTTGAAAACAACTAGGGCGGCTTATGGAGGTTTTCACCCTAATTGTTTTCCCTAGGCGCCTCTAAGGGATGTTTTCACCCAGGGATCTTATTCTCTTTTTCTTTTTCTGTTTTTTCCTTTCTTTTTTTCTTCTTTTTTTTCAACCCATTGACCGCCTCATGGAGGTTTTCAATCAATGAGCCAATCTAAAGTACCTCCAAGGAAGTTTTCACCTTAGATTTTTATTTTCCTCTTATTTTCAGTTTTTTCTCTTTTTCTTTTTCTTTTTTTCTTTTTTTTTCTACCCTACCCTACTTGAAAAACAAAATCGTTCTCAAGTATAAGAATACTTCCAATGGAGCCATGTGCACATCGAAATTAGAGACAAAATGATGTGGAGGCTTGAAATGCATGCTTTGACAGCTATCCAGATTTCAGAGACCAAATGATTTGACTTTGAATGGATTAGGCATAGCTGAAGAAGAGAGTACTGCTGCAACTTAGTGACCGTCTGAAACCATATCTCAATATAGCTCTTATATCCTTGGTCCTTTTGCTGATTTAGATCATTTTCCATATCTTCTTCTATCATGACCTTCACATCTTCATATTTTGTTGAGTTTTCTCTTGAATACATGGAAGATTTGATGGTAACCATGAGGGAACTCTCTCGATCTCTGATTTTGATGTCTTCTCTTCATCAAGTGCAGCCCATGGTTCTTTTATCTCTTCTTTTGAATCTTATTTTGCTGGATGTGGTCCTTCAGTTCTTTCAAGATAATCTCTTTTTTGCAATACTCTTCCTGAGCTATGGTGAAGATCATTGAACTCAAAAAGAGTCATTTGGACATGTTGGGCCTCAGCTTTGCAATTAGGTTGAGCTATTCCAATGTGCGGGTTTGGAAATAGTGGTACGGGTAGCTGAGTGGAGGTGTATATTTGAGATGGATGTGGATGGAGTTGTGGTTGGGCAGGTGGTGGAGGAAAATGAGCGGGAGGAGAATTGTACTGGGGCCTCCACCCCTGATGAGGTGCATTCCACTAAGGCTGTAGCTGAGCATAATAATGAAACAAATGAGAAACTGGAGGAGCATGGTATTGAGGAGGATACAAATAAGGAGAGGGTGTGGACCAGGAAGGATGAGCAGGGGGACCCCAAGAAGGCATGGAAGTGGCTTGATAGGGGTCATAATGGGTCTGGGATGTCCCTTGCATTTCCTGCTGGTAGAGTATGGGTCCATATGGCCTCCTTTATTTCATATAATAGAGTGATTCAGTGGATCCTTTGGCACTGATTGGTAGGATGGTATTCTTCACAGACAAAACACACTTCTAGGGAGTGCATTGGACATTCGTTCCTAGGATGCTTTCTAGTGCACCTGGTGTAGAGCTATAAAAAGGGTCTCTTTCACCTCTAGTTACCTCACATTAATATGTCAATCCAGGAAGGTCTGGTTATTTCAAAGAGTGTCTCAGTCTGAGGCTTAGCACTTGCTAGAGTAATTCTTGTAGTATAACTATTTAAAAGCTACGAAAGCAAGTCTACAACTTAACTACTTCAAAAGACCAAATCACACCAAGTATTACATCAGCCAAAGGTTCAGTAGCAATAACCCATCCTTTCCATAACTGATGAGAATAGATCAAAGGTCTGGGAGCTAATTAGCATATGCTGGGGCTCACTACAGCCTGAGACCGTTCTTAATGAATAGAAATGAAACAACAAGTAAAGGAAATAACAATGAAATAGAACAGAACATTAGCCAAGGGCTTGGTAGCAATAACACATCCCTTTCATAGCTGATTGGAGCAGATCATAGGTCTGGGAGCTAATTAGCAGATGTTGGGGCTCACTACAGCCTGAAACTATCCTTAAGAAACAACAAATTAGCAATCTGGAAATGGAACAACAATTGAAATGGAACAGCAAATAAATGGAATAACAAATAAATGGAACAACAATTCAGAAATAGAACAGAAGTCGGAATAAGCAATAACTAAGTTCCTTAAGCTGTAATTCTATTTAATCACTCCAATCAAAACATCAATCCTTCAGTCTTAAAAGATGTACACATATGATGGAACAACACTATAAATCAAAACCTTAGAAACACAACATACTCAATCTGCTTCTGTTACTAATTTGGATAAACGCATATGATTGCATCTCACGATGAAGAACAGTAGCATTCCATAATCATGTGAAAACAGACCTTTCAGGATAACTTGTTATAATGCTAAAAACAATCGTGATGAACTCTGTAATAGAGTGACAGTGTCCTGTAGAGATTAATCAATACTTAAAGGATTGGTAAAATGACATAGCATCAATATAAAGTTCAAGAACACGAGACGAGCTAATTATAACAGAGAATGTAATAGAATATTCTTAAAACATAGCAGATTACCAGATTACGTCTATGAACAAACCACACGAAAACCACGCGTAATGGTACAAGAGCAAGTGTCCTCCAAGGCCGGGCCCTTAGCCTCCAGGAGTACATCGCTTAAGATAGATCAAGGCTCAAAGATAAAAGAGTGAACAAGTCTGTATTAAAGCATGCAATAAAATTACAGGAACTCAAGTCTTCAACAGAACATAAAGATCATAGTCCTGATCTTCCTTAAAAAAAATTGCATAAAAGATCCTCCCCTCTAGCCAACAGTGCTACCCCTTTTATAAGGAAGATGGCGGAGATATCTAGATACAGAAAATAGATAAAATAGCGATCCCTCGGGATCTAAGATCCTGAGGGATTCGCAGAATCATTAATACTACGTCACTTCTTTCCTTTTCTACTCCGTGCTGGTATCTCCATGTCCTTTCTTGGGTTGATCCGTTTTGATCTGGTTTGCTTCTGGTCTCCCGTCAAAGGGACAGTAGTTAGCTCCTCCTTGTCTTTACTTTTGGAATGGCCACCTTCCATTTTTCCTCCCTCCTGCACATAGAAATGACGATTATCAATGTTTCTCATTAATCTCTCATGTTTCGCTATAAATCCTTATCATTATCTAAATTTCCCATGCAAAAGGCTTTTGAGTTCTAGTGAAAAGATACCAAAATGATCATCGAAACACACCTTCCTTGGTACTTCACACACCCCCCAGCTTACCCTTTTTCATGGCCTCATGAAAACATTGTAGTTGACATGCAGAGCATTGAGGGAGTAGGCTGGAGATGTAATCTCGTGTGGGGGCCTACATGCATGGTACGAAACTAGATGATCAAAGAAATGGCTTGTCTGGCCCTCGGGCATCTCATACAGGGCTTGGTATCCGGGTGCAGGATGCCAAATGATTGGACTCCGAAACCTATATCCTAACCTGGATGGCCCTGCCCTCAAAACAAGTTTGCCATAGAGGGGGAATTGGTTAGCAGCAAGCTTAAAATTTTCATACTTAAACAGCTCTCTGAGCTGAATGTTCGGATTAGATACTCGATATCGAAATTTAGCTGCTTCAACGGCAGGGTCTTTAATAGAAGAAAAGAATTCAAGCCCTTGCCGAATGATTGCTTCATGCATGGGTCATAATGCTTCAATCACTCCTGGAGCCCTCATGAGATTTCTAGGACTTCTCCATAACTGTTCTGGGTCTCTAGGCTCAGCTCTTACCCATAGATCTAATCCGTTTTCTTGCCTCTGAAATGCATTGTAGGCTTTAAGCCATTTAATTTGATTGATTGCAAATGAAATGAATGCTTGTAATTGAATATCACCAACAAAAGGGCCAGGGTTCATCTCGGTCTCTTGTTCTAGTACAAGGTTATGTAGGTAAAATTCACACAATAACCGTTGTACTTTTACCCCATAATGCTTACAGCAATTTATAAAATCATTTATAGTGTTAATTTCTATGGGAGCACCTGCCCTAACAGCCTTAATTTTCAATTGTAAGTACCTTTCCATTAGAAACAGGGCATAGTTTTTGGCAGGGGCTCTACATGCTAGGACATCATTGTATAGAGCACACAAGGAATCCATCTATTTAATAACTACATCTAATCTATGGGTTACCTTGGCAACTTTTTCTTGTTCCTTTCACTATCCTTCAAAGGCTTGGCTTTCAGATAGGTTGACGTTCCTTAACTGCTGCTGTAATTACTCATATTTTTCACGGGGGACCGTTTTCTCCCTGAGCTTTTCTACTTCTTGCTAAGTCTGCTTCAATTGATGGTGAAGGGTTCTTGTTTTTGGGTCCTTTTTCCATGCATCCGTGGAGGCCGGGAGCTTTACCTGAACTTTCTTATTACGCTACTTTCAATTCATAACCCTTATTACCCCCGAAGGTGGTGCCTCTGTCTAAACCATCTTATCATCTTTTTCAATTTTAACACGAACTCCAGCCCGCTGTTGTTCCTTTTCAAATGGAACAGCAATCTATTCTTCTGTTTCAATTGGAACAACAGTTTGTCTTTCTACTTCATTAGGAACAGCAGTTTGTCTTTCTGCTTCATTAGGAACAGTAGTTTGGCTTCTGTCAGGGTTTTGAGTAGTGGAACGGCTTCTGGTCCACCGCCTCCTGTTCTTACAAGGTCTTATTGGTGTGGCCGAACCTTTCCTTCTTGAGGTCCCTTCCCCCCTTTGCCTTGCTTTTAGAAGCCTAATCTGCTGGTGAAGCCTGACTATTACGTTTAACAGTGTCCCCTTTTCCTTTTGTAATTTCCTTATTTCCATCATCTTCTCAGAAAGAATAGCAGACCGTTTACTGTGGGTTGGACTGTGGCTAATTTCTTGATTTTCTTCTTGAGGTGGCTGTTCCGGGGTAAGAACCTTGCTTGGCTCTGTTGTTTCTTGGGCCAATTCCTCTTCTGCCCTTATTTCCTCCAGACTTTCCTCTGGTACCTTTTGACTAGGAACAGGTTGTTCCTGCTCGACATTTTCTGTTACCTTCTCATCATGAACGTGTGAATTTTCTACTTCTGCTTCTTCTGTATGCACTTCCTTGGGTGCATCTTTCCCCTGGGTTTCTTCTTCGGCCTAGAGGTCGGATGGACTTAGGGGTTGGCCATATTCGCCCATATTGGCCAAAATGTTGGCCAATTCATTTTCCCCTAACGGATCCTGTACTGGGCTTCCTCCTTGCTGTTCCATTCTTTCCTCCTGCTCGGGCTGCTCAACTTCTTTTTTCTCGTCTCCTTCTTCTTCAGTCTGCTCGTCCTGTTCTTCTTCTCCTCCTACAGATTGCTCTGCCTTTTCTTCTTCTTCTCCTGTTTCTGCTTCTGCAGACAACTCTTTTCCTTCGACGTCTTCTTCTTCCGTTTCTGTTTCTGCTGACTGTTCTTCCCCTTCGACGTCTTCCTCTTCTGTTTCTGCCTCGGCAAACCACTCTGTTTCCTTGCTATTTTCTTCGTCTGTCTCTGTCCCTGCAGACTGCTCTACATCCTCGTTGCTTTCTTCTTCTGTATCTGTCTCCACAGACTGCTCATCTATGATCTCTATTGCTTGGCTCATGCAAGCCCGGGGTTTCCTCAGCTCTACTTGTAACCCTGCGAGCCTCGCCAACTTTCTATGTTTTTCTGGTTGTTCGGATGTACCAGCGTCATGCTTCCGCTTTTCGAGTCGTTTTTCAGGTTGCTTTTCAGCTTGTTTCTCAGCTTGTTTTTCAGGTCGTTTTTCAACTTCCACTTCTGTGCAAGCGTCCTTCTTTTGTTTCTCTAGACGTCGGGGTGTGCTGTCAATTCGTTTTCGTTTTTCCGGGCGTCCAGATGTGGCCGTCCCTTTATTGATAATATCAATTAGTTCTTCCCAGCTTCTCTGCTGCTGGGTGAGACTATGATTCACTATCAAGTGAATTAATCAGTGGTGGCTAACCATAGATTCTATTTGCTGTGCCTTTTTCATACTTCGTGCCACATCATGCAATAGAAAATTTAGCAATGCAGGTAAATTCACAGAACATTTTTGTTTTAAGACAGCTAGGAGTTTCAGATGTCGTGGTCTTACCATGTATTTTCTGCCCTCGCAAGTAATGTAGCTCTGGATAATTTTCGCCAATTCCACCCATGGTTCTCCTAGCGTTGCTGGTAGCACCCCCTTTCCTCGGATTGTCAAACTCTGGGCCTCGTCCTGAAAGATTTCCACAATCTTCTGCAGCCTTTCCTTCTTTATTGTCCATACTGGTCCCGTGGCTGGTAGTCCTATGACTTTTGCTATTATGTCGTTAGTGACTGCTATTCACCTTCCTCTTATTGTGGAGTATTCTTCCTGTAGGTTCTACAAAAATTCCTTCGCTACAGTTTCATTAGACTCCTTCAGGCGGTTGAGATAGGTCAACCATCCTGCATTCTTCAGGATTCTTCGGGCTACAGACGAAACAGTTAATGTTTGTGGTTCTCGGCGGACTAACCTTCCTCCCATAGCTTCACTTGAAAATTCTCAAAGGAACAACAGCTATTCGTTGAGACACAGAGAAACTGGTGGTGTATTTCTCGTTCAAATTCAAATGCAATGGCGTATGCAATGGAAATAGCTTCGAACAACGACTCATGCAGAAGAAAACAAAAATGGCATATGATCATACCGTTGAGCCGTGTTGTGCTCGAGTACGAGATCTTCTCGAATAACAGACCAACACGTGCTCTGGGGAATGATGAGGTTACCTCGCCCCTGCAATGTGATAGGTTGTCCCAGCCGTCAAATAAAGAAGCAGCGTCTGCTCTGCCGCGAAGCCTTTATGGAACAACTTATAAAAATATGCCATGTCCGCAAAAACAATGTATTACTAAAATCGAGGTAGAAAGTTAGATCACTTTTAATACGTAAGCAGCTGTGGTGAGTTGATGGAAGTTAGGGGATAAGACATTTTCCATAATTAGCGAGTCTCATGCGGTCACTGTCACTAGCTCCATAATGATTGGTGGTAATAGATAGTCATGCGCTATATGGTTGGGTAATTAAATTAATTATCACGTTATAAGAAACAAAGGATATAATCTCCTTACCCATTGGTGTAAGGGTTACGACTTCAATACCATTAACAGAGCTCTGCTGCCGACAGGTGTCCATAACCTTGGCAGAGTTATTTATTTCACCCCGAGAACCATAGTCCTTTGTGTATGTGAGGAAGTGTTATATAATGTCAAAATTGTAGGCCACTATGCAGGCTTGGTAACCAGTTAGTCATAGTGCCATTCACGAGGAAGGAGCGAATAGTGGGTAGGCCGGCTCGTGGTGAGACCTCCTGTTCCAAGGGTTATTTATTTTGATGTACCTTTTGGACCATTTCCCAGGTGTGGTGGCCCTAGTGGGAATGCCACTTCGCTTCCATCCTGATGATCATGGTAGGCCAGCTCGTAATGAGACTCCCTTTCCTGCAATTTAACAAAAAAATTTAAAAGACTGCTTTGCTTGCTTCTTTTTTCTTTGCTTTTAATAGAGAGCCTTTCCTGTTTATACACAAAGGGTGGTTCAACACTCCTTAAGAGTAGGAATGGTGGAAGAAGTCTTAAAATCCCAATAGGAAGGTATAGACCCTTTGATCTTATTGGCGAATGATAATCAAAATAGATAAAAAGGAATCAACATGATATTGATAACCAATCAAAACAGAGTTAGTAGAACAATGGCAACAAAAGGTGATAAATAAGCATATCTTTTCCCTACGTTATTTCGCCAATTCAAGGAATTTACTTATGAGGATAGTGATTTATGATTTACCGATTTCCGTATACTGTGCTTCTGTTTCCATCACATAAGTAGATAGCTGTATTCTAAAAGACTCGAAAGAACATTAGCACTCAGCATCCTTAAGAGGGAACAAGCTGTTTTAAATCATATGAGTAGTGTTCTTTCAAGGAAGGGCACAACAACAACTGTTTGTTTGGGGAAAGGAATAGTGGAAATCAACGATGTTGTTCAGCAAAATCAAACAAGTACCATTCCTTTGGAAAAAAAAACCGACGGAAATCAAACAGTGTTTTTTCTTTCGGAGACAACAAAACACACAAATGTTGCTCTTTTTTAGAAAGGAACAACAAAACACTCAAGTGTTGTTCCTTTTGGAAAAGGAACAACAAAAATCAAAAGTGTTGTTCCTTTTGGAAAAGGAACAGCAAAAATCAAAAGTGTTGTTCCTTTTGGAAAAGGAACAGCAAAATCAAAGAGTGTTGTTCTGGAAAAGGACTAGCCTCAAAAATCAAAGTGTTGTTTCCTTTGGAGAAAAGAACAGACAAAATCAATAAGTGTTGTTCCTTTTGGAAAAGAACAACAAATCAAAGTGTTGTTCCTTTTGGAAAAGGAACAACAAAAATCACAAGTGTTGTTCCTTTTGGAAAAGGAACAGCAAAAATCAAAAGTGTTGTTCCTTTTGGAAAAGGAACAGAAAAAATCAAAACATGTTGTAAAAAAAATATGTACAAAAATAATTCAGGCAGTTATATACAAATTGTAAAGAAAGGTAAACTTCTTAGTGAGTTACAGGTGAAGGAGACTTGTCTTCCTCCCATAAGATCTCCATATCTGAATCTTGGCGTAGTTGTTGGCAGAAGGACTCCCGAGTAAGTGGTTTGCGATAGAGACGGACTCGATGGCCGTTTGCCTTAGAGGTATACCCAGAACCATCAACACTACTCAGTGTGAGGGTACCATTGTCATGTACTTTTTGAATTTCATATGGTCCCAACCAACGAGTCTGGAGTTTCCCGGGGAAGTCCTGAAATCTAGAGTCATATAAAAGAGCCCAGTCTCCTTCATGGAAGACTCTATTTTTTATGAGAGCATCATGCCATTTAGCTCTCTGCTGCTGTATCAGGGCAGTGTGTTGAAGTGCAAAGAGCCTCATTTCATCCATCTCATTAATCTGTTGCAATCGATTAGTTTGTTCCTCGGTTAAGTCTAACCCAACTTCTTGTGTTGTTCGTAATGTCTGGATTTCAAATTCTATAGGAAAGATAGGTTGCTTTCCGAACATTAGCTGGTAAGGTGAGTGGCCAATGGTGCTTCTCCATGTTTTTCTATAAGCCCACAATGCTTCTGGTAGTCTAGCAGCCCAATCACGTCTATGTGATGCAACTGTTTTAGTTAGAATCGTTTGTATTATCTTGTTGCTGCTTTCTACTTGCCCATTTGCCTGTGGGTGATATGGGGTGGTCATTTTATGTTGAACATGATAATTGTTGAGTGTTGCCACTATTCTTTTTCCAGCAAACTGTGGCCCTCCATCCGTGATTATCTCTCTAGGGAGGCCATAGCACACAAATAGATGGAGCAGGAACTGTATAACAGATTCTTCTGTAGCTCTGGGCAAGGCTTCTACTTCAACCCACTTGGTGACATATTCTGTTGCCACTAGAATGTATGTTTTCTGGTTTGATGGTGGGTTGATTGGCCCCACGAAATCAAGGGTACATCGCTCAAATGGTTCGATGACTAATAGTGGTTTCAAAGGCATCTCATCTGAGTGACTAGGGCGTCCCGCCCTCTGGCAACTATCACATGCTTGAAAATTTTCTTTGCATCTTTAAAAATTGTGGGCCAATAATACCCTGTATGTAATACTTTATCTGCAGTCCTGCGATCAACAAAATGTCCACCACATGGTTGGTCATGGCATGCTTTCAATATATCAAAAATTTCATCTTGTCGAACACATCTCCTGATTTGCATGTCTGCCCCTGTGTGAAACAAATAGCCCCCAATCCAGGAAAATTTGGTACTTCGCTGGACAATCTGTTTCCGCTCATTAGGGGTTAGATGCTTTGGTAACTTACCTACTGCTAGGTAATTGGCGACATCAGCATACCAGGGTGTTTGAACAGCAACAACAAAGAGATGCTCATCAAGAAACTGATCTTCAACTGTTGTTGCATCGACTGGCTTTGGCATTCTTGAGAGGAAATCAGCTATCGGGTTTTCTTTCCCGGGTCGATCCTTGGTTGTAATGTCAAACTCCTGCAATAAAATCAGCCATCTGGTTATTCTGCCATTTGTAACAGGCTTATTTGCTAAATATTTTATAGCAGAATGATCTGTGTACAAGATAAAGGGATATCTAGTGATGTAATGTCTGAATTTATTGATAGCATGTATAACAGCTAGAAATTCCTTTTCAGTGACAATATAATTTAATTCAGCAGGGGATAGATTTTTGCTAATGTAATAAATTGCATATGGTTTTCTATCCTCCTCCTGGCCAAGGACTGTTGACAATAATACTGAGAGGGGGGGGGTGAATCAGTATTATCTAATTCTTTTCTTATTTATACTTTGAATTATTTTTGCATACCAATACCATAAATAATGAGCATGAATAAGAAAAGAAGACAGTCACATCAAAGGACACCAGATATAAGGTGGAAACCCAATGTGGGTGAAAACCACCTGCTGCAATATGTCTCTATCTTCTTTCAAATTAGAAACTCCTTTTACAATGGTCTTGTACTGGTGCAGTCCTTTACCAGTACGCAGGCTACAACCTGCAGAGAGCTACAACTCTCTCTCGTTTTCCAGTCCCTCTTGGAAGGGAGCTACTACAACCCCCTACTTCTTTTCAAGGACCACTTTTCATAAATTTTCAAATTGGATCCATATACATCAAATGATCATCAAGTACATATAAATTACAGTCAGCTGCAGTAACCAGATCAAAATAATAGAACTGAAACCAGAACACTTTATCAACAGAAAAATTCAGTCAACAGAAGATCTTAAGTCAGATACGCAGTTTTCCTTTCACTGGCCTACGTCGCTACGCACTTCACCCTCTGCTTCTCTGCGTATACCCACAGAGCTCCTTCTGCTGCACTGCGTGACCACGCACTGCTTCTTCTACTGCGCTGCGTACAGTATGCACCCAAATACACTATCACGCCACGTACTTCACTGAAGGCACGCACCCAAAGACACTATCGCGCCGCGTACTGTTTCTGTGCGTACGCACCTGAACCACCGTCACTCTGCGTACCCACGCACTGCTCCTTCGTCGCCTACGCGTACCCACGCACTTCGCCTTTGTGGCCGCTGCACACCCACGCACTTATCCTTCTTCTACTCTGCGTACCTACGCAGAGGCACCGTTAAACACCTGCGTACATCAGATTAGGGCTGGATTTACAGATCACCAGTGTGCTACAGTTAGACAGATGCCCATATCTGATCAAGCGCTTGGGAGATCACCCTTTACAGATTCGCCTTCCACTTCACTTTCATATAGATCAAGCTTTTTGAAACAATAACTCAAATATTTCAGATCTTAAGATATTCAACCCAAAAGCATACTAAGCCAAATGATCTCCTTTGCTTTATATAGGCAATCTCTTCCTCAAATCAAGGATCATGGGGCTCAATAATGATAATAAAATAAAACAATACCACGGGCCAGAACCATAATAACACAATACCGTCGGCTAAATACCAAGGGTTAAACATAAGAAACCCCACGTGTGCGCGCTTTACTGCCTTGAAGTGTGTGCAATGGGGGTACGCACCTCATGAATGGGTAACCTGCGTGTCTAGACGCGGTCCCTGCACGGTGTACCTGCGGGTATGCATCTTCTGAATTGTTCTCCTGCGTACTTCTTAATTCTCATCATATTGAGAGCCATGCCATGGGTGTTGCCATCAAGTACAACATCTGTAACATATAACCATACCAGAAACATAATGCCAACACTAATATCAAAACTCAAGGAACAATGTCATCATTCTCCCAAAACAAGCTCTAACAGGAAAGTTCACAAGCCTTTGTCCTAACACAAACACTACAAAAGCATGGATAATGTGTTATACAACCAAATCACAAAATAGAAGAAAATATAGATCAACAACTTGAAAATTAGACTCTTTGAGGGGGAACCTCCTTTACATCACATAAATGAACAATTCTTGGATGATACAAATGATAAGAACTCCTTGGTATACATAGGAGTCTAAGGGGTCACAACATAATGAGATCCTACATAACAATAATAATGTAAGGGCACAACAATAACAATAGTGGGCTTCTATGGGGCACAACAATAACAATATGGGGGCTACATGGGAACAAAAATAACAATAAGGGGATACACTAAAAATACCAATAAGGGGGATACACTAGTATTATAGGGACTTAACATTCCCCTCTCCTTCAAAAAAGTGTTACACTTGAGTAGTTCCATATGCTTTTGTATAAAATTCTCATCTTCCCATGTGGAATCTTTAGCGGGTAAGTTCTTCCACTTAATGAGATACTCTGAAGTTAATTTATTCCTTAACTATCGAGTTCTTATTTCCATGAATACTTCAGGCTCAAATATGATTTTTCATTCTTCATCAAGTTCTGGCAATACCGTTTCAACTGGGAGCTTGTCACCAATAACCTCCTTTAAGCAGGAAACATGGAAATCTAGATGTACTCGGGAAGATGCAGGAAACTCTAATTTGTATGCCATAGTACCAATATTTTGCAACACTTGTAAGGGCCATAATACTAAGGTGATAATTTATTATCCTTCTTAGCTTTCTTGAGGGACATTTGTTAAATGGTTGTAACCATAAAGATACCCAGTTTCCTACATCAAAACTTCTTTCACTGCGATGTTGATATGTTTATTGTTTCATTATATTTTACATGAGTGTGAGGTTATCCTTTAAGAGTTCGAGAAATTATTTTTCATGCTCGATGTGATCTTCCACTTCCTAGACCTTAGAATTTTCTCTTAAAGACGATGTGATGGACGATAGATGATATCCATAAAGTTCCATAAATGGGGTCATTTTTGTTGCAGTATGGAAGGAAGTGTTATACCACCATTCAACCAGATGTAACCACTTGACCCATTATGTTTGTTTATCCGATACAAAGCAACGAAGATATCCTTCCAAACATTTGTTCACTATCTCAGTTTCCCATCAGATTGAGGATGATAAGATGATCCATGAGCTAATTGAGTACCAAGAAAAGAAAATAATTATGTCCAAAAATTTCCAGTGACATGGGATCTATGTCACTTACAATAATCTTTGGGTTTCCATGTAGCTTTTGAATTGTTTCCATAAATGCAATAGAAACTGTATTGGCTTTAAAAGGATGAGATAATGCACAAAAGTGTGCATATGTGGTAAGGGTATCAACTACCACCATGATGACACTCTTTCCTTCAGACTTGGGTAAACTTGTAATAAAAGCCATTGAGACCTTCTCTCAACGTTGACTTGGAATGGATAAAGGTTGTAATAGACCCAAAGTCTTAATTGTATCAACTTTATTTTTTTGGAAAACCAAACATTTTTCCACAAACTTCTAAATCAGATTTAAGGCTATACCAAAAAAATTCCTTCTTGACCCAGTGGTAAGTTTTTAAAAGTCTTGAGTGCCCTCCTAAGGGGGAGGTGTTTAATTCCAAAGTGTCTTTTGTTTGAGTTAGTAATTATTACAAATATATAAGTGGTATTTGTACCATAATGAATCATTTTTCCAGCTAAATGTATCATATGTATTATGATCTTGCTGCAACTTTTAAATGAGTGCCCACACTTCTTAGTCATTCTTCCATTCATCCTTTGCTTCAGTTATCCAAAGCAATGCTTCTCCTCATCCTTTCTTGAGAGTGCATATGCAACAACATTTTTCTTTCCTTTTTTGTAAATGATTTTAAAGTCATAACCCAACGTCTTTGTGACCCAGCTTTTTTGTTCTTATGAAGACAATATTTGTTCCAAAAAGAATTTAAGACTATCACGATCTTTTTTTACCTTGAACTGTCTTCCCATTAGGTAAGGTTGTCATTTATTTAGTGCATGTAGTATTGCCAAAATTTCCTTCTCATAAATAGGTTTGTGTAAATAATTTCCCTTGATTGGACGACTTTCGAATGTAATGGGTCTTCATTAGTGAATTAAAATAACACCAATTCCATTTCCTAAGGCATCACGTTCCACAATAAAAGTTTTTGTGAAGTCTGGCATAGCTAAGATTGGTGCTTGACACATTGCCTCTTTAAGATGTTCAAAGGACTTAGTTGTTTTTGGATTCCAAGACAATGAATCTTTATTTATTAATGTTGTTAGAGGTGTTGATATTCTCCCAAAATTCTTAACAAATTTGCAATAATACCCTATCAACCCAAGAAATACTCGAATATGCTTTAGGGTTGTGGGGATTTTCCGTTCCTTAATGGGTTTAATTTTGTTAGGGTATACCTTAACACCCTTATGAGATACAATATGACCCAAATATTCCACCTCCTGCACTCCACAAAAACATTTGAAGGTTTTTTCATATAATTGTTTCTCCTCCAATAGTTTGAGCATCCTATCAACATGTTGAACATGATCCTTCCAAGACTTGATGTAGATTAGTGTATCATCAAAAAATACTAACACAAATTTTCTAAGGAAGGGTTTGAAAACAGAATTAATGAAATCTTGAAATGTGGACGTTGCATTAGTAAGGCCGAAAGGCATGACAAAAAAATCATAATGACCTTCATGAGTTATGAATGCTATTTTCAGAACATCTTCAGTCTTCATTATAATTTGATGATATCCTAAACAAAGATACAAATTCAGAAAGTAAATTGCTCCATGTAATTCATCCAAAAATTCATCAATGACATGAATGGGAAATTTATCTTTAATAGTGAGCTTGTCGAGTTCCCTATAATCTGAATGCATACACCATGATCCATGTTTCTTGTGCACCAATACTACTGAAGCAAAGAAATACCTTTGACTAGGTTGAATTATACCGACCTCTAGCATTTCTGCAACCATACGTTCAATTTCACTCTTTTGGGCATAGGGATATTTGTAAGGTCTGATGTTTAGAGGAACACTTCCTGGAATCAAATGAATAGCATGATCATGATCACACATAAGTGGTTGTCCTCTGGGAGTCTCAAATACCTTGGAATGATGTTCCAAAACTTTTTGGAGATATAGAGAAATAGATGATTTCGATGTTTGAACCTCTAGTGAGCATAATTGTGCAATTACACCCCATTTTTATTTCTTTAGAAGCTTTTTCATGACATTAGAGTTGATTATATTTCTTGGTTTCCCCACAATACCCCTTAATTCAACTTCCTATCCTTCCCAAAAGAAATTCAAGAAAGGTTCTTGAAAATTAAAAGCTATCATACCCAAATATTGTAGCCATTGGACTCCTAGTACAATATCAACACCACCCATTGGAATGGAAAGCATTGAATTATTCATTACATATCCTCCCATGGATAACTTGATATTATGGTACTTTCCAGAGCAATTTATGGTTCCTCCATTTGCAACCATCACTTGACACTCTGGTGCTGGATATAGGAAGCAATTCAATTCCTTGGCTATATTACAATGAATAAAATTATGAGTACTACGGTCTGAATCAATCAACATTATTAAATTTTTCTTCTTGATGTATCCTTCTATCTTAAGAGTTTGACAAGTGGTAATTCCATCTAATGCATTACAATATATAGTAAAATTCATTTCTTCTTCCTTGGGGTTGGTTCTTGGTGTATATCCTCCTCTTTTGATGTTTCTTATTCCTTTTCTTCCTCCTCTTCACAATCTATGTAAAATAATTTCTTCTCAGCACACTTATGACCTTTAATTTATTTTCTATCACAATTGTAACAAATCCCTTTTACTCTTTTTTCCTCCAATTGTTGTGGTGTCAATATTGTAGGTTGTGGAAGGCTAGGAGCAACAAAACTTCCATTTTTATAGTTTTGAGTGGTATACTTCCTCGTTTCCATAATTTTTCTTTCAAATTTTTTTGCCACCTTGAATGCCTTCTCCAATGAATTAGGTTCCCAAAGGCAAACCTCATGTTGGATTTTATCCTTTAAAGTTCCTATGAAGGCATCAATCCTATGCTCCTTTGGAATATCAATTACCTTGATATTCAATTTTTGGAAGTCCTCAATGAGCTCCGCCATTGAACACTTTTGTTTGAGACTTATTAATTGGATAAAGAAGGTGTTACTCTTTGTATCCTCATAATGTGCTATCATTTCCTCTTTAAAAATTAGCCAAGTGAAAAATGGTTTACGAGAACCAAGATATAGATACCATACAAACTGATTGGGTTTTAAATATACAGACGCAATGCTTACCTTTTGTGTTTGTTTCACATCAAAGAGATCAAAATATTGTTGCATCTGTAGCATCCATGTTATCAGATTCCTACCATAAAAATTCCTTATATCGATCTTTGGAATGTGGTGGGTCTTAAACCCAACATTGGAGTGTCTAAAATCATAATTCATATTCTTTTTGCCCTCATCATGATTTTCATGGATTACCTTGTCACCATTGGGAAGCCTTTCTTGCAACAACTTTGTCAACCCTTTCATCTTGACATTCATCATTGCTTCCACATATGCCTTCAAACCTTCCATGTCCCTTTTTATTTTTACTTATAAAGCATCCATCTTAACATTCATGATCACTTCCAATTCATTTTTTGTTACTCTTTGTGAGAGCGAAATTTGTTACAATTGGTATCGTAATTTTGATATATCATGTTGAATTTCTTCCTCTTTCTTCATGTGTCATAGTAGAGCTTTCTAATTTCTTACTAGGTGTGTCTATTTTTTTGCTTCGAAGAATTTTGGAATCAAACAATGATATCTATGCTTCACTATGCCCTTTCAATCACTCCAAACTAATTTTTCGAACAAAAGTTATGCAAAATTTTAAAAAATACACACCTTTTTCTTGCTTTTTAGGAGCTTGATATTAAAACTATTGTATCTATATAATTTCATCTCTTCAAAGTCTGAAATTTCGTCCTTTGGTAATCCTATGATTCTAATTTCCAATGCCATAATTCATATTGAGATTGGATTCTTCAATATAAAGTTATGCTCAATCTCCCATGATGACCTAATTATGGATTGATTCAGTAAAGTGAACTTGTAGGAAATGCCACATATCATTGTTTCAACCTTCGGCCTTGAAAATTATACAAGAAAAAATACAGTTCGTGCAATTTAAATCACATTTTAAAAAATTCAAATTTGATTCTCGTAGAGAAAGTTATGATAAATTTCCCTAGGTCACATGTTTGAGATTGAATTTAAAATCCTGCAAAAACCCCAACTTCCTCGGATCATATCTAAAACAAAATAGTGAAAAAAGATCTAAAATTTGTACTCAAAGTTAACCAAGATTTTGGCTCCACGTGGTCGAAATTTCATCTTCTGAAGCTTCGTAGAAAATAAGTTATAGAAAAAATTTGAAGATTGCTTGTTTGAAGAAGCGAAACCCTAGAATCCAATGCTCTAATATCAAATGTTATGTAATCATATCACAAAATAGAAGAAAAGATCGATCAATAACTTGAAAATTAGTCTCTTCGAGGGGGAAACCTTTGTTACTTCACATAAATTAATAATTCTTAGATTATACAAATGATAAAACCTCCCTGGTATATATAGGAGTCTAAGGGGTCATAATATAATCAAAGCCTACATAACAATAATAATGTAATGGCACAACAATAACAATAGTGGGCTTCTATAGGGCACAACAATAACAATATGGGATACACTAACAATAACAATAAGGGGGCTACACTAGTATTATAGGGACCTAACATAAGGAGAAATGGGAGCCTAAAGTAAAAGGTCAGGAGATTTATTTGCATATGACTGAGGGTATTTTTTGTTTTTTTTTTTCTAGAAAAGAAGGAATTAACCCTAAAAGTTCGATCAAGTCCTTATTTCCTGAGAACACATGGCACATTTTTGTTACATTGGTAATTGGGATTCAACTTAGAAGAAGATAATTATACAACCCCTATCAAGCTAAGGTTTCCTCAATCCCCTCTCATATTTTAGCATTCATAAACCTTCATAGCTTTAGGGGACCAACTAGGTTAATAATAGATCAAGTTAAACAAAAAGGGATATGATATAATTGAAATGTGTGGAAGTGGACTTCGAGAAGGGCCTTTGAGAGGAATTGGAAAAAGTAATATGAATTATTTGAGTCATAAATAAGAATTATACTATGAACATTTCCCTTTAAGTGCAACTTTTGGCATGAGTACAAGCATTTTGCTAGAATTTTCTCAAAGAATAAAAAATCCTAGCCTCATTCGAAGCATCATGTGAACCCTCCCAATCAAATGGAGAAGAATATATTTAGAATAATGAATAATATATGTAGAAAATAATAGGCCAAAAGTGTCACAACACCCAAACACAACACAAAAAGGACTATCTAAGGTGAGTTCCAATAGCTTTGAGGCTTTGGAAAAAGAAAGTGTAAAGCTAGAGGAGTGATCTACTTAGGGAGACATTGAACGTGCGACCCCTATTATTCCTCATGGAGGTTCCTCTTCCATTCCCCATGTAGATCACAAGTTTGTCCAACCCTTAGAAGAAATAGAAACTCTACAACTATTGTAGGTGGGAGATGAAAAGAGCTCCCATCTTTACCAAAGGTCATTCTAAAAATGAGTAATGGATCCCCGAGAGAGAAGGAGCTCTAGGAATGCTTAGAAGTCCCTTGTCAAATAGTAAGATATCTTATAGTACGATCTTATGATAAAAGGCCCCTCGTGTTTCTCTTCCTCTTACAAGGAGGTGGAATTCCAATTGAAAAATTCGAGAGATAAACGCATAAAGAAACGAAACACATATCACTCAAAAATTGTTCATTGGTATGTTTGAGTTTTAATCTTGCTTCTTAGATGACATGTTTTGTAGAGTTCTTTTTTATTATTGTAATGTTTGACAAAGTTACCTATTTACTAGAGCAATTCATTCAACAATATACTAATCAAATAGATAGTAATAGGCACAATATAGTAAGGCTAGCAAAATACTAGGCAATAATTTTGAATTGTTGATAGTATTTGAAGCACTTGTAATAGAAATCATCTATATATTTTGTATTATGGAGTTGGTCAATTCAACCACAACCACTTTTTAATACAAATCATACATGTTTTTGCTTAAAAAATAATAACACAATGCACTATAAAAATAAAATTCACACGCACACACACACTAGAGAAAGGTGTACCTATAAATGTATGCATTATACAAATCTACATCAATAATCTACATTAACTTACAATGAAATGAACATACACTTTGAAAAAAGGTACACACATACACAAAACATATAGCTATAAATATACACATTAGAGAAATTCACATTATTAATCCACATTAACTTACAATGAAACACACACACACACGAAAAATGTAACTAGTAATTATTCAAAGTCAACATATAATTCTCACACACACATATTAAAATACATAAAATATCAATTTTTGTTTCGATAAAAATTATAAGAGAAAATCAAAATATATTTAAAATGTGCCTATCAATAATATGAAAATGCTCTATTACCAATTGGACTAATATATATACAAAAACACACACACACACACATACACCTGAAAAATGTAACTAGTAATTATTCAAATTCAACATATAACTCTCTCACACACACATTAAAATACACAAAATATCAAATTTTGTTTTGATAACAATTATAAAAGAAAATCAAAATATATTTAAAATGTGCCTATCAATACTATGAAAATACTTGATTAATTAGACTAATACATATACAAACACACACACACTTGAAAAATATAACTAGTAATTATTCAAAATCAACATATAACTCTCTCATACACACATTAAAATATATAACATATCAATTTTTGTTATGATAAAAATTATAAGAAAAAATCAAAATATATTTAAAATGTGCCTATCAACATTGTAAAAAAACTTGATTATCAATTAAGCTAATACATATACAAAAACACATACACCTGAAAATTGTAACTAGTAATTATTCAAAACCAAGATATAACTCTCTCACACATTAAATATCAATTTATGTTTTGATTAAACTAAAAAAAATCAAAATATATTTAAAATTTGCCTATCAATACTATATATAAAAAGACTTGATTATCAATTAAACTAGTACATATACAAAAACATAAACTACAATCGTTTTTAAATCAATATTTATTAAAACAATCAAAATTATATAAAAAAATTCTATCAACGCACTAAAAAAACTTGATCTCTCTATCGCTTTATAAATATCATCTTAATGCATTCCTACGTTAACTCATAGGTTTAAGTAACAAGCCTAAATACAAAATATAAAGCTTTAATACATTTGATTAAATATTTTTTAGGTGAGCATCACCCGATGCAATGAGTGCTAAGTGAACTATTCAAAAATCATGAGAAATTAGTCAGTTACGACTACCTCTCATGGAAATGGTCATACGTGAATGACTTACCTAACGCAGTTGAATCCCAAAAATGATATTTAATATAACGCACTGCGTAATCCCCCATACTTAAATTCAAAAAGAGTCAAGGGATCTCTACTTGAATGGTTCATGAGGCACAATACTTGCTAAGGTTTTGCAAATGGGGTAGCAAGCTAAGTGGGCTTGATGGTGGGGAAAAACTCCACAGTTAAGCGCGCTTGAGCCAGAGGAGTTCTGGGATGGGTGAACTCCTGGGAAGTCCTAGTTACCGGGTGCAAGCCCCGGAAGTGATGATTGATGCTATGTGATGATTCGTTCTCCACATTTCACTAGTTTCAATCCCACTTCTTCACCCCTGTGAGCATCACCCGATGCAATGAGTGCTAAGTGAACTATTCAAAAATCATGAGAAATTAGTCAGTTACGATTACCTCTCATGGAAATGGTCATACGTGAATGACTTACCTAACGCATTTGAATCCTAAAAATGATATCTAACCTATAACAATCATTATATATCAATTTTGTTGAATGCAATTAAATTAAAAAAAAATAGAAAAAATTAGTATTATCAATTTTATTTTAAATTAAATTAAATAAAAAATATAAACAAATAAAGATAGTTAAAAGCAACATTTAATTTTTGATGAAAATTTATAGAAATAAAAAATAAAAAATTTAATTTAATAAATTTTAGTTTATTTCATATTTTTGAGTAATTCTGGGTAATTCTCTTAATTTTAAAAACAACAATTCATCATATTATCACTTGGACTAGATCTCATAAATAGGATTAACAAATACATAATAAAAAAATTATATCAACCAACTAAAAATTATAATTTATAAACCAAAGCATTAAAACTATAAAATATGCATGGGCAAAGGAAAATAAATATTTAATTTAAGTTATCAAAGCATAATGTGGAAGTTACATGGTTATTTATAATTCTATGAACAACCAGTAAGTAAAGATACTTCAAAAATTTAAACGTGAATTGCAGTAGTTAAAATTTGAGACAAATTTCATATGTTTATTTGTTGAGAATTCAAATATGTTATAAAGATATTTAAATTTATATAAAAAACAGAAATAAGAAGAGAATAATACAAATGTTAATATGGTTTTATGAAATATAAATAAATAAACAATATATTATTTTCAAAAATTTAGATAAGAAGTTTCAATAACAAAATATTTAGAAAGAGTTTGTTTCTTAATGGTATGGTTCAAGTTTTTGAGACATATTGTAATTGGTTTATTTGTGGCATTTATGAAATAGTTGTACCTAATGTAAATCAATCTTTTGAAGTTAGAAAAAAAAAAGAGAAAGAAAGAAGAAATCGAAAGAAATAAAAGAAAAGAAAGAGAAAGGCTTTTCAAAGAAAAACAATGACATCTATTTATATATAGTAGAAAACAAGAACACTTGAAATAGGAAAGAATGCATATATATAAATTATATAATATAAGTAAAAAAAAAACAATATGCACAAGTAATATGTTAGTGCAATGTTTATGTTGAAAGATGGAACAACACAATAAAACTAAATTACAGAGCATAAAACATTCAACAATAATGCATAGCTCTCACACACCAACTCAATCTTATTTCATTAACATAGGCATATATTTATACATGAGGAGAGGTATTGGGATTTTGTCAGCTCCACAAATTTCTCAATCAATAAATCCACAAATCACTCAATAATTCTCTCAACAAACATCCATAAATCTTTCACTTGTCATTCCACTAATTTCTCCATAAATCTCTCACTAAAAACAACAACTTTAATTATTGAATATTTGACAAATGATCCATTATTCCATCATTCCTCCCTCATAATGATCATTTGGAAATATTCCAAGATCATCTATGAATTTGCAGAAGTTTTCCTTAGACAATGCTTTGGTGAATATATTAGCTACCTGTTTCTCTGTTCTGCAGTACGTAATCTCGATCACTCCTTGTTGAAACCAGATCCCGAACAACATGATACTAAATATCAATATGCTTGGTCTTCTTATGGGAAACTAGATTCTTTTTCATTTGAATAGAACTTTGCTTATCACACATCAACTAAGTGGGTTGCTCTTGCTACTCATGTAGGTTCTCTAGAATTCTTCTTAACCAAACTACTTCACATGATGTTGTCATTGCTGCTTTATACTCTGTTTCTCCTGTTGAGATTGAAACTATTGATTGCTTATTAGTACTCCAAGCAACTGTTGCCAAACCCATGCTGAATGAATACCCTGAAGTTGATTTCCTGTCATCCATACACCCAACCCAATCTGAATCTGCATAACCAATCAAACTGAAATCTTCTGTAGACCTATATACCTGATCCAAGTGGATCTCCAGACACCAGTGGCATGAAAAAGGCTCAAAATTCAAAGTGTCAGAAAGAAAATGAACTTGATATTAGATCGAAGTGCTTGTCACCCTGATTCCAATGGTGCGAATGACACTCCAATCCGAGCCCAGATGAAGGAGATAGAGGCAGTCAAAGTTGAGTTGATTTTTTGATGATTGGCCAGGATTAATGAAGGAACAATTTGAACTTTTTCCGACGGACGGAATCTGGCCAACTCCGACCAGATTTTGGGTAAAATTTTTGCCTCGTTAAAATGACTCCTTTAGTCAAAAATCGATTTTTCAAAATCGCACAATTTATTTTAAAAAACAAAAAAAATATTAAAAAAGGGTTGGTGGCTTGCCACCAACCCTACCACCCCAATCAGTACATGTAGCAGAAAAATACATTGGTGGAGGGGCGGGCCACGACCCCCAGCCCCTCCCACGGAACCACAACCCAAAACGGGGTGGGCGGCCATGACCATGCCACCCCATAACTCACACCAAACAATGTGCTCTACATATAGTGGGTGGTGGGCCGGCCCTTGGGGCACGGACCCAACCACGCCCAAAGAAAGGCAACAACCACTTAATGCATGGAGCTAGCAGAGGTATGGTGTGCGGGCTGCCCAAGATAGGCCCAACCCAACCAATAATTTATTTAGAAAAAAAAGATGGTTTAGTTAAATTTAATTTTTTTTTGTATAAAAAAGGAGGAGGTAGGGTTTGACCACTAGACCTCCTCCATATTAACAGGATCTCCAACCAACGCACCATAACAATTTAATTGAAAAATCCACCACCCATTTGTTATTTAAACACAGTTTATCGATGCACCTAGAGAGAGGAGGCAGTGCACGTAGTTCGAGGTAGAATTTTGCAAGAGGGCCGAATTTCCACTTTGTCAGATTTTGACAAATTTTATATGGTTTCAACATTTCTCAATGCCACAAACACAATGGAGTTATCTGTTTCTCCATCAAAGTTCTTCATTTTTCGGTCATTTTTCAGTATGGAGTATAAAACTCCTTTTTTGTAACTGATGCTTGTACTCTTCTTTCTCATGCCACTTAATGAATGAAGGCCTCCCCATTGATCGAGCAGGGTCTGGAGACATAGTCCAAGTCAGACGAACTCCGTTATCAAGTCTTGTTGTCTTCTTTCATGCTTTATGTGTTTCTCCTCTTCTCTCACGTGCACATTAAATTTCTATGTTTAAGCTACAATTTATGCATGCAATTCTTTAATACATCTATAAGTAAAAGATTATGGATCAAGTGGTATCAGAGCAGGTCTTTGTAGATGTGAATTGCATGTTTGTATGCTAACAAGAAACAGGCTCTGAAGAGGCGAAGGGAAACTAAAGTCTTTCGATCCCGAAGCAAGGCGTGCACATCGAAGGAGAAATGTGGCAAATGAAGAGGCTCATCATGAAGATGAGCACAATTTATGCAAAACTTTCTATACAATGGTAGAGAATGTCGATAAGTTGCTTTCAAGGCTAGAGAAAGTGGAAGAGAGAAATCTAGAAGAACAAGGTTCAGTCTCCTTCCATGAGTGAAATTTCTTCTTCCTCTCATCACCATCATCATAGAAATTCAAGGGATGCATCTAAGAAACCTTTCTTTAAATTAGATGTCAAATTGGATCTTCCCATGTTTACTGGTGAAAGTAATGCAGAAAAGATTAATAACTGGATTGGGTAGATTGAAATCTACAGCAGGATTTAGCAGATCGAAGAGGATGAGGCAAAGATTCAACTGGCCTCTCTTCGGCTGAGTAGCACCTTTCTCGTTTGGGGGGAGAGCAAATTGCGAAGTAGTAAGAGTGTGGGTAATCTTCTTTCCTCATGGCCTAGTTTCATTTCTGCATTAAAGGAGCAATTATATCCCTTGGGCTATAAAAAAAAGCCTTAATGGATTGGCAATACTTAAGGCAAGGCAGAGGTCAGGATGTTCAAATCTTTACGGAGGAATTTAGAAAATAGGCACTTAATTTGGGCATTGCACTTGACTCACCTGAAGTAGTAACCAAGTATATTGGATCATTACATAGTTAACTTAGACATTCATTATTATTGTTTGAACCAACTACTATTGACTCCGCTAGTGTGAAGGCAATTCATCTTGAGAACAGGGGCAAAAATGAAAGAGATGATGATTTCAAGAAACCACATTTCAAACCTCCAAACGAAAAACCCAAAGTGAAAGGAAAAGGAAAGGAGAAGAGGACGACATCAACCAAGAAAGATGAAGGAGAAAGACCTTATTTCGCTCATTGAAAAAAGGAAGGTCATGATGATGATCATTGTTGAAAACATACTTGGAAAAGAGACCAAAGAAGTATGGAGGAAAATGCAAGTAGAAGACAGTGGCAATTGTGCAGCAAGACCTTGGATTTGATTCCAGTGATGAAGCATTGATCACAACAGCAGGAAAAAAAGGTACTCTTACACTTCATGTTAATTCTGAATCACATGAAGGTGCTAGTTCAATAGATGAGCCTCTTCCTAATGAATGAAAGAAAATTGAGCTATTTCATATTAGAGTTATCATAAATCATACAAAAGTGGAAACTCTATTTGATACCGGATCCCAAGCAAACTTAATTTCAGAGTCCTTGGTAAAGAAGCTAGGCTTGGAAACCAAACCACATACAAAACCTTACCCACTTGGATGGATGCATGATAAAGCAAAATTGAATGTAACTAAGTAGTGCAAGGTTAAATTTGTGATCACTTCTAAGTTAGTGGATGAGGTAAAACTTGATGTGATACCATTGGATATCTGTGGCATGGTGTTAGGGAGTCCATATCTATATGATAGAAAGGCAATCTTCTTCAGTCATGAAAACAAATACCAAATCACAAATATGAGGTAGAATATATCATAAGGGCTCATCAAACTAAAATCAATGCCAACCTTGTAAGTGTAGGAAAAATGAAGAGGTTGGTGAATTCCAGTAAGGGCGAGGTTGGTGAATTCCAGTAAGGGTTGCATGCGTATGGTTGTAAGGGGGAAAAATGCAGAATTATCCGATGCTTTCCAGGGTTGTGATCATGTGCATAAAAAAGAATTATGTGAATTAATTTCTAACTATGATAAGATGTTTCAGGAACCAAGGGGATTACCTATAAAGAGGGAAATCTGACATGAGATCCATTTGCAGCATGATGCTTCTTTCCCAAATAATGGCATGTATAGGATGTCGACCATTGAGATGGAGGATATCAAAAAGCAGGTGCAAGAACTATTGAACCACGGGGTCATCAGACTGAGCACTTCTCCATGCGGCTCACTGACTGTGTTAGTTCCGAAGAAAGATGGCACATGGAGGATGTGCGTGAATTATCGAGCACTAAACAAAATCATGGTGAAAAATCATTACCCTCTTCCCCGCATTGATGACTTACTAGATCAGTTAAAGAATGCTATATATTTCACCAAATTGGATTTGCGTAGTGGTTATCACTAGGTCCGAATTACAAAGAAGGATGTGTGGAAAATCGCCTTCAAGACCAAACAGGGGTTGTTCGAATGGATGGTGATGCCATTCAGACTTTGCAACGCTACAACCACTTTCATGAGGGTCATGAATGATCTCTTTAGGCCTTTCATTGATGAATTTTTTCTTGTATATCTAGATGATATTCTTGTCTTTAGTAAAAGTTGGAATGAACATGTATGCCATATGAAGAAAGTGCTTGATGTATTGAAAAACGAAAAACTCTATGTAAAATGGTCAAAGTGTGAGTTTGGGAAAACCTCTTTAGTTTACCTAGGTCATATTGTTAGTCATGATCAGCTAAAAATTGATCCTTCTAAAGTTGAAGCAATTTTAAATTGGCCTAAACCTACTAGTGTAACTGAGGTTCACAGCTTTTTGGGTGTAGTACAGTATTAAATGAGATTTATCGCCAATTTCTCTATTATTGCAGCACATTTACATGCATTGACAAGCGTAAAGAAAGTATTTCAATGGGGAGGAAAGCAGCAGAATTCCTTCGAAACATTGAAAGAAAGATCAGAACCGTACTGGTCTTGGCCTTACCAGATCTCCAAAAACCATTTGAGATCGATACAGACACTAGCGAATATGCCATGGGAGTTGTACTGATGTAGCAAAAGAAGCCGATATGTTACCATTCAGATAAGTTCTCTCAGGCTGTGATAAAATATCCCACTTATGACAAGGAGTTATATGCCTTGGTCCATAGTGTGAAAAAGTGGAAACACTACCTGATCGGCAAAGAGACCATCATCCATATAGATCATCAGCCCTTGTAGTATCTTCAGTCACAAACCAAGTTGCAGCAATCTCATCATTTCAGGTGGATTGGTTTTCTTCAGCAGTTTCATCTGGTAATAAAGTATAATAAGGGCACTAGCAAAAAAGTGGCTGATATGCTATCTTGCCCTCCTATTTATGCTTCTATTATTTTGCATAATTCTTCGTTATCTTTTGAAAGTTATGCTGAAAAAAATGCTAATAATGATGACTTTAAGGAGATTTATGCAAAACTAACCCATGGTTCATAGGTGGACAACTATCACTTGAAGGGGAAACTATTGTATCACCTTGGCAAATTGTGCATACCCACAGGAGAAAGGGTACATGTAATTTGGGAGGCCCACACCTCCCTTGTGTTTGGTCATTTTGGTATTGAAAAAACTTTGTCATGTACAAAGATTTTGTTTTTGGTCTCATATGAAGAACATTGTGACACACTATGTAAAGGGATGTGTGATGTGTTTTGTTTCAAAGTCCTCTAATGGAAAACTTGGGCTCTACACACCACTTCCTATTTCGAGTTGTCCATGGGAAAGTGTGTCAATGGATTTTATAGGAGGTTTGCCTTTGTCTAGAAAAAGTCACGACTATTTGTATGTCATCATTGACCGTTTTAGTAAGATGTGTATTTTAATGCCTTGTAAAAAGCAAATCACTACAGAGAAGACTGCTTATCTTTTCTTTCAACATGTTTGGGTCCATTTTGGGTTTCCCACATTGATTGTGTCAGATTGAGACTCTCACTTTCTGGGAGAGTTTTGGACTAGCTTATGGAAGATGATGGACACCAAGTTGAAAAGAAGCATGACATTTCATCCACAAACTGATGGAAAAACAGAGGTTGTCAACTGCACTGTGGTACACTTGTTGCGAGGCTATTGTGGGAAACATCCTAAGTTGTGGGACGAGCATCTTCCATATGTGCAACATTCCTACAACCGAGCAGTGCAATCATCTACGCATCATTCACCATTTGAGACATGTTTTGGCTACCTACCAAAATATCCTTTTGATATGGTCTTTGGAAGGGAAGATGACTCTTGTGGATGTGATGACAGGGACAAAGAGTAGTGGTTCATTTGTGGATCCAGTTGATTGACCAAGCAGTTAGAGAAAAGTCAAGCCCGTACAAGGCTTGACATCACAAACACTGAGTCAACCATCAATTTCAAGCGGGCGACAAAGTGTGGTTCCATATCAGCAAGGACAGGATGAAAGGAGAATGGAAGAAGTTGCGACCAATCCAATATTGTCCATTCACCATCTTGGAGAATATTGGAAACAATGCCTTCTGTCTTGATTTGTCGATATATATGCAAATGTACTCTGTAGTGAATGTGGAGAACTTAAAGTTGTATGAACCACCATTGATTATGGACACCGAAGAGGTGGGCACAGTTCCTACAATTGATGACTTTGCACCAGAGTATCTCGATGAGTTACCTGAAGACATCATCCTTGACAGAAGAACTAGGACTTCACGATGGGGAGATGTGGAATACCTTCGAGTTGGTTTCAAGGGGATGCACCCTAGCAAGGCAAAATGGTTGGAAAAAGAAAGAGTGAGGGAAAAATTCCCTCACTTTCCAATTGACTAATAAAAATTTTGGCGGTCCAAAAACTCCTCAATGGGGAGTATTGATCCAGGTGGATCTCTAGACACCAGTGGCAAGGGAAAAGCTCAAAATTCAAAGTGGTGGAAAGACAATGAACTTAACATCAAATTGAAGTGCTCGACGCACTGACTCCAATGTTGTGAACGACACTCCAATCTGAGTCTGGATGAAGGAGATAGAGGTAGTCAAAGTTGGGTTGACTTTTTGATGACTGGGCAAGATTAATGAAGGAACAATTTGGATTTTTTCTAGCAGACGAAATGCGGCCAACTCCGGTTGGATTCTGGGAAAAATTGTTACCTCGTTAAAATGGCTCTTTCGGATCTGCGCCCAAAGAAAGGCAACAACCACTTAATGCATGGAGCTAGCGGAGGTATAGTGGGCGGGCTTGACCCAACCAATAATTTATTTTAAAAAAAGAGGGTTTGATTATATTAAAAATTTTATGTATAAAAAAAGGAGGAGGCAGGGTTTGATCGCCTGACCTCCTCCATATTAATAGGATCTCAAAACAATGTACCATAACAGTTTCATTGAAAAATCCACCACCCATTTGTTATTTAAATGCAGTTTATCAGTTCGCCTAGAGAGAGGATGTAGTGCATGCAGTTCGAGGCAGAATTTTGCAGGAGGGCTGAATTTCCACTTTGTCAGATTTTGACAAATTTTATATGGTTTTAGCATTTCTCGATGCCACAAACGCAATGGCGTTGTCTCTTTCTCCTTTAGAGTTCTACATTTTTTGATCATTTTTCAGTATGGAGGTATAAACCTCCTTTTTTGTAACTGATGCTTGTACTCTTCTTTCTCATGCCACTTAATGAATGAAGGCCTCCCCATTAATCGAGCAGGGCTCGGAGACGTAGTCCAAGTCGGATGAACTCCATTATCAAGTCTCATTGTCTCCTTTCATGCTTTATGTGTTGCTCCTCTTGTATCATGTGCACATTAAATTTCTATGTTTAAGCTACAATTTATGCATGTAATTCTTTAATACATTTATAAGCAAAAGATTCTGGATCAATGTCAAACCATTACCCACTGTTCCATGCAGATATCTTAAAATCCTCTTTTCTGCTTTCCAATGCAATTCCTTAGGTTCTGTCATAAATCTTGATACCATAATGATTGCAAAAGAAATATCTAATCGAGTTGTAGTTAAGTAGATCAAACTTCCAACCAATTGACAATACAAAGTAACATCGACTGAATTGGAGTCATCATGTCTCTATAGCTTCAACCCAACTTCAAAAGGAGTTGTCGTGGGCTTACAACTCAACATTCTGAACTTCTTCAAAATGTCCCAAGTATACTTGGCTTGTGACATGAAAATACCATCTTCCTTCTGCCAAAAATCAATACCCAAGAAAAAATGTAACTCACCAAGACCTGTCATCTCAAACTCAACAATCATATGTGACTTAAACCTTTGAAATAGTTTTGTACTATTCCCTGTGTAGATCAAATCATCAACATATAAGACAACTATCAGAATGTCATGTCCTGACTGGAAGATATAGAGATTAGGCTAAGATAAAATTTTAACTAAGCCATGGTCTTGAAAATACTTATCAATTCTTGAATACCATGCCCTTAGCACTTGCTGAAGACCATACAGGGCCTTCTTCAACTTATAAACATAATCTTCTTTTCTTGGCACTTCAAAACCTTCAGGCTACTCCACACAAATTTCTTCATCCACATAACCATTTAGAAAGGATGATTTAACATCCATTTGAAAAATTGGCCACTTGTATTGTGCAGCTAATGCAAGAACCATCTTAATTGTATCCAACTTTGCCACTGGGGAAAATGTCTCAGTATAATCAATTCCTTCTTTTTGTGCATAGCCCTTTGCAATTAAATGAGCCTTATACTTATCAACTGTGCCATCTGATTTATACTTGGTTTTATAAACCCACTTAGTGCCAATTAGATATTTTCCCTTTAGTAATTTGACCAAGTCCCATGTATCATTTTTCACCAAGGCATTCATTTCTGTGTCCATAGCTGCATTCCATTCATTCTTTCTTGATGATTCTGCATAATCTTGTGGTTCATCCATTTTCATTACCTGTCCCAAAAGTGCATAATTCACTAGATAAATTTGAGATCTAGTAACCCTTCTTTCAAAATTTCTATCCAACATACTGCTTTCTGAATGACCCCTTGCAAGCTACTTAGGCTTCTTCTTAACTTCATCTTCTTTTACTAACTCAGAATTTGAATCATCACCAATATTCACTGCATCATTCTTCAATTCAAACTGTACCTGTTCTAGATGATAGACTCCCTTCTCATCAAACACAACATATCTGCTTATTATCACCTTCTTTACCTTTGAATCAAACAACCTGTAACTTCTTGTTTCAATATTATATCCAATAAAGATACACTTCACACTCTTATCATCTAATTTCTTCCTCTTTTCCTTAGGAACATGTGCATATGCAGTACAACCAAAAACTTTCATATGTGCAACACTTGGTTTGTATCATGACCATGCTTCTTCTGGAGTCAAATTCAACACTGCCTTTGTAGGACATCAGTTAAGAGTGTATACTACTGTGTGTACTACTTCAACCCAAAACTTATTTCCAAGTGACTTAGTCTTTAACATGCTTCTAGCCATTTCAACTATGGTTCTATTCTTCCTCTATGCAACACCATTTTGTTGAGGAGAATATGAATTAGTAAACTCTCGCTTTATTCCATTCTTCCTACAATAATTCAAAAAGTCATTTGACTTGTATTCTCCCCCATTATCTATTCTTAGGGTGAGAATTTGTAGACCACTTTGCTTTTCAACTAAAGCCTTAAACTCAATAAAATGAGAAAACACTTCAGACTTCTCTTTTAGAAAATACACCCATGTCTTCCTAGAATAATCATCAATGAAAGTGAGAAAATAATGTGCCTTTCCAAAAGACACAATCTCCATTGGACCACATAAATCTGAATGTAACAATGCTAGAAGTTCTCTAGCCTTCCATGTTCTACCTGAGAAACTTTCCTTGTGTTGTTTCCCAAAAATACACCCTTCACATACATAACCATCCAACTTGATATAAAGAAGACCATCCACCATGTTCTGCTTTCTTAACAACACCAAAATCTTAAAATTTAGATGTCCCATCCTATAATGCCAAAGCTTACTATTTGTATCTTTAGTTGCATTCAAACTTTGTGAATTACTTGAATCATAGGAGAGCTTGAAAATTCTGTCTTCAATCGTTTCACCTCTTGCTACAACTGTATTTTTATTCAACTTATCCATGATTAAGCCTTCTTTATTATCAAACACTAGCTTGTAGTTTTTCTCCATCATCTGTCCTACAAAAAGTAGGTTCTTCTTCAATGCTAGTGTCAACAAAGTGTCCTCAATTAAATTCTTCTTTCCATGTAATGCGGGTATTGCAACTGTGCCTTTCCCTTTCACCTCAGAAACACTATCATCACCAAATATGACTTTACCAGAATAATTGTCATTAATTTTGGTAAACAACTCCTCTTGAGATGTCATATGAGTTGAACATCCTGAATCAATATATCATGCTTCATTTTCTTCACTATGTGTCATCAAACTTGAGATGAATAACTTCTCATTCCTAGTTTCTTCAACAACTGTATTAGCAACGTTTTGATCCGTATCTCACATTTTTGCATAACAATCTCTTTTAAGATGGCCAAATTTTTGGCAATAATAACACTGTGGTCCTCCACCTCTTCCTCCATTTCTGCCTCCATCTCTTCCTTGTCCTCTTCTGCGAGATCCATCTCTGCCTCTTCCTCTAAATTGGCTGGGATTCTTGCCTCTACCTCTTGAAGTTGATGCATTTCCTTGTGAACTTTGGTTATTTATGTTTTGACTCTGATTATGATATTGACCCCTACTCCTTCCTCTTCTTCTATGCTTTGCAGAAAAGGCATGTTATACTTGCTCAAATGGTTGATTCTCTTCAATAGTTAACAATAATCCACTTAATTCATCAATTTTCATCGTATTTAAATCAGTTTGGAGACCATAATACTGGTAGTGACCATCTGAAACTTAGGCAGAACACTTCTTAAAATCTTCTCAATTAGCCTTCTTTCTGGAACATCTTCACCTAATGAACTCATTTTATTAACAAGATCTTTCATTTTTGTGATGTAACCATGAATGGATTCATTACTTTGCATATGTGCATTTTCAAAATTCCTCCTTAATCTTTGCAGTTTAGCTACAACAACACCTTCAAATGTGCTCTTTAAGATATCCCATGCTTCTTTAGATGATATTGCACCACTGATTCTTGGAAATATAGTTTCTTCAAGAGCGCTGCCTATAAGTGAAAGTGCTTCATTATCTTTATTAATAAATTCCTTAAGAGATTTCTTTTCATCATCACTTAATGCTTTGAATTCCTCAGGAGAAGGCATATTGTATCCATCAGTTACAAGTTCCCATAAATCTTTAGTGATGAATATAGGTTGCATACGTTTGCTCCAATAAAAATAGTTTGTGCCAACAAGTTTAGGCAATACAATACTGCTTGTTGCCATGATGAGAGTAAGAGATAGTGATAGAGATAAAATACAAAAGAACACAATGTGTCCCACTTCAACCGGTGACAAGAACCAAATGTCCCAAAAATTGAGACTCAACCACCACCAAAAAATATCTTTTTTTTTTTTTTTTTAAATTAATTGGAAGAGTACAAAAGAACTAAAAAACTTAATTTTTCAAAAAATTACATCTTATATCTCCTTTCATTATTGAAAACCATCTTATATCCCCTTCATGAGAATAAATATTAATTCTCCCTTTTCAAAACATCATAAAACACATTTTCTTCTTATATCTCCCTTTTGAAAATTTTAATCCCTTTCACACATTTATAAAGACCCTTTTACAAACTAAAGAAATGTGTCATGCACACTTCAAGAAACATTAAGGTGCACTCCACACAAGAGTTTTAATATTAAAAAAAAAACTTATGAAAAGTCACTCCAGTAAAAAAAAAATTTAATCTTAAATTTTAAAAGTTTAAAGTTCACTCCACTCTTATTTCGAATTTCACGTCCACGTGAAAACTTTCATGTCCAAAATCGAATGATCCTAGTTTGAATGACTACTTATCGAACCAGCATTTGATCGGATAAAATCACAATAGCTCTTGCAAGCTCTAACAGACTCGTTTAATAATGCAAATAGCTTGGAGTCTCTTCACACTTAGATTCTCATCCACGCAAAAGACTTCTCCATGGAGCTTTACACAGGTCTTCTCCAAGAGGGTTTGTTCCTATTGCATGCTGGTGACTCCTCTTTTGATGTTATACATTAAAAAAAAAAAAAAAAAAAACTTTGCTCCAACATTGCTTAAAAAAAAAACTTTGCTCTAACATTGATTCAAACTATCACAGGTTACCAGATCAGTGCATGTAGGTTCAAAACAACCTCAAAGAGAAAAAAACACATCAAATGAAAAACACACCAGGAAAAAAAAATTACACCAACAAACGTATCTTCATCGCATAGGTATGCAGGAAAGAATTTTCACATTAGTCTGCATGCTCCAACACTGCTTCATGTCCAACACTTATTTATTCAGGTTCTTCATACATGCACCAAATACACACGAAAAACACACAAGTTTTGTTTTTCAAGAGGGTTCTCATAGATCTCACAAACTCTCTAATTTTTGGGGGCAATGGCTCTGATACCAAATGAAAGATGGAACAACATAATAAAAACTAAATTACAGAGCATAAAACATTCAACAATAATGCACAACTCTCACACACCAACTCAATCTTATTTCATTAACATAGGCATATATTTATACATGAGGAGAGCTATTGGGATTTTGTCAACTCTCCAAATTTCTCAATCAATAACTCCACAAATCACTCCATAATTCTCTCAACAAACATCTATAAATATCTCACTTGTCATTCCACTAATTTCTCCATAAATCTCTCACTAAAAACAACAACTTTAGTTATTGAATATTTGACAAATGATCCATTATTCCATCATATGTAAGTCTATTTTTTGCTCCATTCAATAGGGGTGAAGGAAAAGGGAAAAGTTATCAAAAATACTTCCATGAAAAATTTAGATTTGTCTTCCTCCCAAACAACCATGTAAGGCATTCCACAAGATCTAGGTTTTGCATCTAGCTTTTCATTCAATTTTGAAGATAATTAGGGTTTATTATGCATATATTTTGCAAACAATTATTAAACACCCTATTATAAAAATACCATCCAAACTTTATAGAATTTCCCAGTGCTTGTTGAAAAATGCAACAATAAATTCTCAATTTAATTTTTGCCTTAATTAAATTGAGGAAATTCGAAATTCCACATCAACATACAACTTGGAGGAGTTAATTGAGGTTACATGGCTCTTATCACTTAGTTAAGAACACTCAATTCGAGTTAATGAGTTGAAGTTTAGTTTGCTTGAGTTGATTCCTAAAAAATAGGAGTCTAGCTCAGTTAATTTGAGTTAGGAGCATGAAGTTCACTTGTGTGCAATGGTTCCTAAATTTTAGGAGCTAGTTTGAGTTAATTTTAGATGAAGCAATTTAATTAAGTTAAATTGAGTTATGGTTAGTTAAACTAGTTCTAACTATTGGAGGAAATAGTGGAAGGTCAAGTTGTGGAAGTGGAACTTCAACCACACTCAATGATCATCGAGATAACTGATCAATAAGCCTAAAATAGCTCATGCATGCAAAGAATTTAAGTTACCCAGTTGAGATGGAGATTCCAAGGTAGTGTATTATTAATTGTAGACTATTCCAATGTGTACAGGTGGTGCATGCAGTTAGAGGAAGAGAATAAAAGAATTGTGTAATCTAGATGAAGGAATGTCCTAATTAATAGAGGCCTAATTCCTCAAGGAACAATGCAAGGAAATAGGAGTTTGGAGGGCTTGAAAATTGGCTAAGTGTTGGCCAAAGTCAATCAGTCAGGCAAAGAGATAAACTATACACTTGCAGGTTGTGCTCAGGATTAAAAAAGCATATGTATTCATCTTTATTCTTTGATTAATGCAATACAAATAGGAAGTGGTTTTTAGCAATTGCTTTCTCGTAGATAAATATTTGTGCATGTGTGATGTTTCCTTTTGCATGTCTATGATTTGTGTTCTAGATTCTGAATTGATTTCCATAGAGCAATATAATAGCTTCAAGTCTTGTGATTTAGTAAATTTCATGAGCAGTCTCGAATCTACACATTGATTTCTACATGGTATCAAAGTAGGATTCATAGTAGAGTAGAGATTTCAAAGTTGTTATTGTAGGAGGATCGAATTTGCAAGATAAATTCTTCAGAGCTAGAAGGATGGCTTTATATGGACTAAGACTCGAGTATTACCTTGAAGGAAGCTTGAATTATGTTTCTTGGAAGGACCACATGGAGGCAAGGCTGGAAGATAATGGATTGAAGGAATTTATTGATAATGACATCCTGAAACCAACAATTGATACTCAAAATCTAGTAGAATGGAAGAAGTTTGTAGCCAAGGCGAGAAGAATCATATTGGAGAGAGTATGAGACCATATTGTCTCAAATATCCATGGGAAAGAGACTTTGTATGCAATGTGGAAAACACTGACAGATTTGTTCCAGAATAGTAGTGACCACAAGAAGTTGGTGCTTAAGGATAAACTTCAAAGTATCAAGATGCAAAAGAATGACATTATTCCAAAGTACTTGAGGAGGTTCACACAATGTTGTGACGGACTTGGTCAAGTTGGTGTTACTATTATAGAAGATGATTTGGTAATCCTAGCCCTTCTAGGCCTTCCCAAGAGCTGGAACAGTTACCAAGATTGAATGAATGGGGTGGAGAAACTACCAAATTTGGAGCAACTATGATCCAATTTGGTACAAGAGGAAATAAGGTGGAATACTAGAGATTGGACCTCATATAAAGAAGAGGAAGAGGAATTTGCATTAGTCAGAAAAGGAATGAAGTCTAAGGGAAAGAAGTCCCAAGGTGAGGTTGATTCTAGTCAATGGGGAAAGAATAAAGACTTGTCCAAAATCAAATGCTTCAATTGTCATGAATTTAGGCACTATGCCATGAAGTGTCCACACAAGAAGACAAGCAAGAAGGAGCTGGCAGTAGTAGCAACATGTGAAGGTTTGGATTCACAATTCGAGCTTGACTTCACTGTCATCACATGCATGACAAGCACAGTGATGGGGAGTGTGTGATACTTGGATTCGGGTGCCTCATTCCACACGACAGGAAATAGAGAATTTTCAGTGACTTGGAGGAGAACGATCCAAGATGAACATTGAGTTTGGAGACAATGAAATGTGCAGTGCTACCAGGATTAGCACAATAACCTTTAAGAGGGAGTTGGGATCCCCTCTTCAACTTAAAGATGTTATGTTCATGTCGGGTCTGAAGAAGAATCTCATCTCTGTAGCAGTGTTGGAAGACTGTGGTTATGTTGTGATCTTCAACAAAGGGAAAGAATTCCTAAGACACTTAACCATGGTAAAAGTGAAGCAAATTAGGGTTCGATTCAAGAGCTTATATGCAATTGAGGTAGAATATGCATGAAAATCCTTGAGGATAAAGGAAAGGGTTAGAGACTTGGTGGTTGAGAGGGAGCATGACTTACCTCTCAAAATGGATCCTCAGGAATGGCCTTAGGAAGTTGTGGAGCAACCACAAATGGAGAAGAAGACATGAGGTAGAGTGGAGACATTCACTCAACCAAAGACCTCTAGTAGGGGGAGAGTTTGAGCCAAGTGGGCAGAGGGAGCACATGCAGTCATACCTCCAAGTGTGAGGTGGGACTATGTGAAGCCCTACTCCTAGGAGTGCATAAATTTGGGCAGGGTCCATTGAGGTGTTCTCCTCATGGATCATTACCTTGCTATGTGGTCCCACAATATTTAGTAGCAGGAGGATCAACGTCAGTCAGATATTGAGAAGTGTAGAGGAGTGTTGATAACAGAGCATGAGGCTTAGTAGAAAAGTCATCAACAACACAATTTTCCCAGTAGACAATTGCAAACATAATTGATTCAATTTGTTTTTTTTATGCTTCTTAGTTGTGGATGTTCTGATAGTAGAAATAATAGTGAGAGGCGTTTCATGAAGTACATTCCACAAGTACAAGATAGGGGTGGTTGATAATCCCTTTATTGCTAAGAGGGAGTGTTGAAAAATGAATTAAGAAATTCTCGATTTGATTTTTTACTTAATTAAATTGAGGAAAATCAAGATTCCACATCATCATACAACTTGGACTTAACTAAGGTGACATGGCTCTTGTCACTTAGTTAATAACACTCAATTTGAGTTAATGAGTTGAATTTTAGTTTGCTTGAGTTGATTCCTAAAAAATAGGAGTCTAGCTGAGTTAATTCAAGTTAGGGTCATGAAGTTCAGTTATGTGCAGTGGTTCCTAAATTTTATGAGCCTAGGTTGAGTTAATTTCAGTTGTAGCAATTTAATTTAGTTAAATTGAGTTATGGTCAGTTAAACTAGTTCTAAATGTTGGAGGAACTAGTGGAAGGTCAAGTTGTGGAAGTGGAACTTCAACCACACTCAGTGATCTTCCAGATAACTGATCAACCAACCTAAATTAGCTCATGCATGCAGAGAATTCGAGTTACCCGGTTAAGATGGAGATGCCAAGGCAGTGTACTATCAGTTCTAGACCATTCCAATGTGTACAAGTGGTGCATGCAGTCAGAGGAAGAGCCTAAAGGAATTGCATAATCCATATGAGGGGATTTCCTAATTAACAGGGGCCTAATTCCTCAAGGAACAAGACAAGGAAATAGGAGCTTGGAGGGCTTGAAAATTGGATTAGTGTTAGCCAAAGTTAGTCAGTTAGGCAAAGAGATAGACTATAAACTTGCAGGTTGTGCTTGAGCTTGAGCAAACATATGCATTCATCTCTATTATTTGATTAATGCAATACATATAGGAAGGGGTTTTGAGAAATTTCTTTCCCCTAGATAAATCTCTGTGCATGTGTGATGTTTCATTTTGCATGTCTATGATTTGTGTTCTAGATTGTGAATTGATTTCCGCAGAGCAGTAGAGCAGCTTTGAGTCTTGTGAATTAGTAAATTTCATGAGCAATTTTGAATCTACACATTAATTTCTACAGTGGTATGTATAATATCATTCCATTGCTATGATATTTTAGTAAATTTGAGAATTAACAATTAAATATTACAAAGGTATTTGGACCAATAAAATAAAAGACCTTGTTAAAGAAGCCATAATTGCATATATTTATTAGTATATGTAAGTTTATAATTCCATCATAGTTAGCTTAGAAAAGTGGCTGTGAAGGTGTGTTTATAATGAGACAGTGATAGAAACTTAAGAATCAAGGGTTGCATTATACACACTTTAGAGATACACATAGATGAATAGCAAAAATACATGACTTGAAAATGATAAACTTGAAAATAGATAAGAAGATATTAGTATTTAAAGTTTTGAAGACATAAATGGCTGAACACTTATTCATAAACCAAAATTTAATAATTGAAAATACTTATTGTTGTCAATGCTTCTATGAGAAAAAATATCAAAATTTTAAAGAGAATTAAAGTATAAATTTTAAGTATGAATAGGCCATAGAATAATATTGGAGACCAAAAAGAGGCAAAGTATCAAAATATATTTGTGGAAATGTGAAATCTTGAAAAAAAAGGGTGAGAAAAATAGAGGGAATGTTTGGCTAAGTCTTTTTGATATCAAATAGTGGTAATCTACTCCTTACTCCCATAATTGAATGCTTGTTGTTTTGATTTCAAGATGGTCATCTTTAACCATTGAGTATTTTTAAAGGTTTATACCTTTGTAGCTATAGTGAAAAGGGATTGGCTATGTTCTAATTTGGAAACAATTTCTTTAATGGGATTGGGCTCAATAGGAAATAAGTGCAACTCCTTTGCATTGGCCCCCATTAGTTCCACTTCAACATCATTGAACAAAACCATGGAGGTAAGTTATCTTATGTGATCATTAAGGTCTAGTTTACATAGGTGTTGGTAATCACATTAAAAGAAATCAACATTGAATTTTGGGAAATGGTAATTGTCATGTGAATGATAAATGATATGTTAATGGAGTGTATCTGGTTAACATACTTGGATTTAATTTTGGTTATCATCCTAGTCCATATCCATTGGGATGCACAGATAAGGATGTAGAGATCAAGGTAACAAAACAATGTAGAATGTAATTTTCTATCAAAGTTTATTATATTGTTGAAGTAGAATTGGATGTGGTGCCACTTGATGTATGTGGAGTCATGTTTGGAAGTCCCCATATCTATATGCAAGTTGAAATATTCATGCAGAGGGCCAACCGATATTTCTGCATCAATGATGGTAAATCATTCATCATTAATGGGCACAAATACAAGTCGAGGATTCCTCTCATAAGTTCGAAGCAATCTAGGGAATTGATTAGTTATAGCAAGAAAAATATTTTAATGTTCTTGAGAGAAAATTAGTATAGTGAGGATCTAATAAGGGTAATGGAATCCCTAGACAAATGTACTAAGGGATAGAAACATTAATTGGAAGGGTCATTACAAGAATACAGGGGAGTGTTTCATGAGCCTAAAGGGTTCCCACCCAAGAGGGAAGTAGATAATGAAATCTAGTTATTTCCAAACTCCCCATTCCCAAATGTTGAGCTATACAAATAGTCCATTCTAGAAGAAAGAAAAGTGAAGAAGTAGTTGTAGCAACTATTGGATCAAGGAGTGATTCAACTAATTCCCTCACCTTGTGGATCACCCATGATTATTGTGCCAAAGAAGGATGAGACTTGGGGAATGTACATCAATTATAGAAATAAACAAGATTTCTCTCAAGAGTATATATGTCCTACTTAGGATTAGTAATTTGTTAGATTAGTTGTAGCAAGTGAAATACTTCAGCAAGCTAGATTTAAAATTGAGGTATCAGTAGGTGTGAGTCAATAAAGAAGATGCTTGGAATACTTCCTTAAAAACCATACAATATTTATGTTAGTCATGGCATTTGTTCTGTGAAATACAACTATGTTCATGACATTAAGGAGTGATATACTTTTCACTTATCTAGGTTCATTTCTGATTTCTTATTCATATGAGATATTGGTTTACATTGATACCCACAAGGAGAACATATCACACTTGATGCAAGTGATAGAGACTTTGAAGAAGTACCAACTACTAGAAAATATCAAGTAATGTGAGTTTGAAAAGTAGTCATTTATCTATTTAGGGTATGTGATTGGTGGAGGAGGGCTTAAGATAGTTCCTACAAATATGGAGGCCATCATGATGTGGTTTGCGTTAGGAGTTTTCTTGGGACAACATAGAACCTAAGGAAATACATAACTTTATTTTCAATAGTAGTTGCACCACTCCATGCCATAATAGTAAGTGGCAAGAGTTTTTAGTGTTGGAATGGTTAGTAGAAGACCTTTGAAATTTTGAAAAAGCAAATTAGTTAAGCATTGGTTCTCACATTAATGAAATTGCAATGGCCCTTAGAAGTGGAGATCGATGTGAGTGGTTATTCCATGGGAGAAATATTGATGCAAGTAGGAAGGAATTTATGCTACCAAACTGAAGTATTTCATGGGACAATCCTCAACTACCCTACTTGTGACAAGGAGCTCTATGCCTTGGTGCAATCTGTCAAAAAGGTGGAAACACTATTTGACGGGAAAGGAGACCATCATCCACATAGATCACCAAACCTTATAGTATGTGCATGCCCAAGTACAACGTAGTAGACCAAACACTATAAGTGGATGGGGTTCTTACAATAATTTCATTTAGTTATTAAGTGCAAGAAAGGTTGCACAAAAAAATTGGTTGACATGATTTCAAGGACACCCACATAAAAAAGTATAGCTTTGGGAAACATAATAAACATGGATACCTTTGGCCCATGATGCATACAAAGAGGAATATACAAAATATGTGGTATTCAAGAGGGTCTTTCAACAAATATAGGGTCAAATTCATGTAGATGATGGTGAAAGCAAAATTGACTAACCTCTCCAGAATGGGTTGCTATATCATGCTAGACAAGATTTGTGTTCCTAAAGGTGATTGATTGTAACTGATTATAGAGGCTCAAACATATGAGGCTGCAAGGAATTTTCATGTTGGGAAGATAGTTTCCAACTAAAAAAGTATTTATATTTCCCTAGAATGCAAGAAAAAGTAGAAAGGTTCATTAGAGGATGTATACTATATTGCACCAACAAGCTTAATAACATGAAATAAGGTCTATAACATTCCATACTTGTGCCAAATCATGCTTAGGAAATAATTTCCATGGAATTTGTGGAAGGTTTAATAATAACTAGGAGGGAACATGACTACCCGTTCATGGTAGTTAACAATTTTAGAAAGATGTGACTTATCATGCCTCACCCTGGATGTATCTCGCTCACCTCTTATCCAATTGTATTTAGTCCATCCAGATCCAATTCCATTGTGGCATGTCACTCGCCATTTTTTTAACATATGCACTTATTTCTCTTACGAACACATCCAAAATTCATTCAATATCTAGTTCTACCACGTTCTTCAAGTTAACAACTCATATGAATTTTTAGACTTCCAGATATATCTAGATAGATCGAGTTCGACCTTAAATACAAGGTGATTTTTGCCTATTTAACTCAAAACAAGTTCAAAGATTTCCTCCAAATGTTTAAGAGATTTGACCAAGGTTCTCTAGATAAATTGGTTCTATTCAAAACATGTACAACCACGGGAAATACATCCCCCTATCAATACCATGAATTCAAGTTTTAATCATTAATAAAATACACTCATAGAGATGGAAGTCCAACTATCAATAGACCTTTTAACAAGACAATCCATGGCTACATCACTATGTGATTTTAGCCACAAGAATACCTCTCTCTCTGTCTCTCTCATGGAGTGATAAGAGGAATTATATATATATATGTGTGTGTGTGTGTGTGTGTGTATAATACACACACACCACACACACACAACACACACACATATATATCTATACACACACACACACACACATATATGTGTGTGTGTGTGTGTATCTATCTATATATTATATATATATATAATATATATATATATATATATATATATATATATTATATATATATATAATATATATATATATATATATATATATATATAATTCCTCTTATCACTCCATGAGTAAGGAAAGCAACAATTAGAATGCACTATAGAGATCCATGTTAATTAATAAAAATCCACATACAATGTTTTTAACAACAAAAATCTTTAATTATCAAACATAGAGACCCTTTGATAGTTAAACACTCAAGCATAGTTTAATTGTGTTCATTAAAAAATCCAACAAAACCATGCCAATGACTCTGCAAATCAAGAATATATCAACAACTGCAAGGATCTACAAGTCCATTGCACCATGAGAATAAAGACACAACCTGTTTTATTGCAAATACACAAGCATACATATTCATCCATAGATAGTGTTGGTACACCTATTATCATGTATTAACATTATTTAGCATCACATTTCACACTTATACATAGAGATACAAGTAAGAAACTTAATTTATCAATTAAATGACTAGCAACTAAGAGAGGGATTTCAACTCTCCTCCCAACTATAGGCCAACTACACTATTGTTCCTTCTTGTAGTTAACCACACCCAAGCTAGATTCAAAGCCTAAAGAGTGAAGTTCTCAATGTTGAAAAGTGTGCAACAAGAAATGCTTGTTGAGAATGCAACAAGATGATGGAGCTTAGTGGAAAGGAGTCGCCTTCACTATGTGGGCCCGCAAGCTATTTTTGGTGCAAGTCTATTTTTAGACATATGGATTATGTCTATGGATTGCAGGTTGCTATTTATGGATGATTGATCAAGTTGGAAAAAATAGATGGACTTCTATTTTTAGACCACAGCGGAGTGACACCACAGCGGAGTGACTGCTCAGTCTAAATATAGAACAGTCAAATATTATTAGCTCATAATAATATTAAGACTATAAACTTTGTCTTATTCTCTTGGAGCACTTCAGGATGAGCTACGGATGTGGTACATGCAGATCCCAGAAGGAAATACGTGGTTACCTATGGGATGACTAATATTTGCATGCAGGACTTCAGTTAGAACTCAAGTGAGTTGAGTTTAGTGGACTGGAGGTGCAGTTGATGGAGTTGTGTTCAGTTTAGCTTTGTTAAACTGGTTGTATTTAGTCTAACTGGCGAATAGACTAGAGATGAGTTGGGTGAATTAGTTATTAATTAATTCACAAGTTATAACTCATAATACAACTAATGAATACATCAGTTAACTCAGTTGAATGTCAGTGCATGTTCAGTTCAGCAGGGACAGGTGTTAGAGAATCAGATTGCTATCAGTTGTGACTATAGTTGTGCACCAGATCTTGCACAAATTAGGGGATTGAGTATGCCAATGATTTTGCCCACATTGTAGCTTGGAAATACGTGATTTAGCCAAGGAAAGACGTGGCTGCCTTGGAATTATCATCAGTTCTCAAGCAGGTATTGAGCAGCGGAGGCAGGCAAGCAG